>CM047744.1:10315301-10490301 GCA_026225825.1 Pistacia integerrima
TTTACTTGGGTAATATGATTTTTCTATCCATTTTGCCCTTAACTAAAACCCATTTCGGACACAATTGCCCTCAAATGTCTACCAAATAACAATTACCTAGCCCTTCTATATTTGAGAAATTAGCTAAAACACCACAGCCACAAAAAAGTTTAAAAGTTAACAAAATACCCCCAAACACCCAAGACCTTGTCCGGCCGTGACTCACCATCCGGGCACTGCGGCGTCAATCGCCGGGTAATAGTGCACGGACGCAGGGATCTGGCTTGGTCGTGTCTTTGGTAAGGCTTTTCATGGTCGAAAACGACTAAATCTCGCATTTCTATGGCTATATCTGCCCATGAAATTGCCATAGATTTGGATGTTTTCCCATTTCCAGGTTTGCTGGCGCATGGCCGACCATATACGATCAGTTATGCGCCATTTTGTCGACTGTCGGTGGCAGCTGGCGGTGGTGGCTAGCTGCCAGCAGTTGCTTGGGGTGGGTGGGGGAGATTTTGCTACAAATTAAAGTTTTTATGTAGCTGGGGTGTTTTAGCAAAATTTTAAATGTAGGGGGTTAAAAAAATGATTCAAAAAATAATAATAAAAAATGCTATTATATTAATATTTAAAAAGGAGGGCAATTTAGTAATCTATATAACATACCCACCTATTTATCCTCCCAACCAAACATATTATTCACCAATTTATTCGAACCAACGAAACACGTTTTCTAAACATTCCCAATAATCTTCAATATGATCTTTCTTTCCGTTAATATGATATATCCCTATAATAAAACATTATATAATCCAAACTCCCCCTTAGAAAAATGTGGTGGGGGAGGTGAGTGATAATTTATTCTAATTTAAAGGGAGGTCCCAATGGTTTTTTTATACCACATGGGTGTAACTAACAATTAATGAAAACCTTAGGGGAGGTAAGTGATAAAACTTCTTTTAATAATCGGTTACAAAGAATGATTTTGTATAAAATCAAATTCAGTCAAAATAAATGGTTTTGAAATATACTAAATTAGTGGATTACAATTAAAACATTGTAGAGCCTAGTTTGACTTGCCAAAAGCTAAAAATCATAAAAAAGGAGTCATCATGTTGGTTTATAGAATCATTTTCATGAATTCATAGTTAGGTCAAAGAGACATGGCTTGTGGTGGAAACATGTTTATATTTATTTATAGTCTTCCTTTTCTCCTTCTTTTAGTTTGTCAATGTAGCTTTATTTTGTGTTGTGTCAGCTTATGATGAACTGGCCGGAGCTTGTGGAGATTATTGCTATTTATTTTGCTTATACCTAGACCAGACAGACAGCTCGCTAAAAGTGAAATAATGCAATAATTTTCGTAGATACAAAGGATAATATAAACTTGAAGAACAAGACAATTCAAAGCCTTTGTTTTAGATTCGTAAAATTAATGTCAAAAGCTAGCATTAACATATATAAAGTTGCATAGTTTTTAAACCAATATATTTTATTGCATGTAATTTAGTATTTCAGCATTATTTTGATTACCTTCAAGAGTGGATTGAGTATGATTTTTGGCGAACATTTTGAGAATGTTGTTAATTTCACGATATTCTTTGAGTACAGCTTAAGCAATTGAACCATCCTTGTGTATTAAGAAAGGAGAGAATCTATTACTATTATTATTATCTACTCCCAAACTTTAATTATATTTTTCCTCCATAATTGGATGTCTATAAGTCGGCTAAATAAAATATACCTCCTTTTTCAGTTTGGAATTTGCTGCTGAGACATTGCTTAATTATTTTATAACCATTGTGGATCTGTGAAGCTTCATATAACGTTCTTCAAGGAGTCAAATTAAATGTGTAAATCCTGTTGAAATATTAAACATTATTTTTTTTTTATTTAGTTAATCAACGTGGTACGATGTAATTAATGTAGAATCTTTTATTGTATCTCTAATTAATGTTTAAGTTGACTTGATGGAACGATTAATGGTTACACATCATATTGTAAAAATATAACATAAAATAGTCTACTATAAATACTATTTTATGTTAGGGTTTATTACAGTCGTATAAAATATTGCAAAATAATCTTTTACAACGAGATTTTAATATCGCTGTGTAGAAAGCGTAATTTTCTTGTAGTGAGTTTATCGATATTATATGGATGATGGGTTCATTTTGTGCTTAAAATTTATAAAATTATTTGTTGGTTGGAGTTTCCAGGGATGAGAATAAATTCCAATGTTGGAAGAACTTGTAGAAAATGTGAAGAGGTGGCCCATCCATAAAGTACAAAACCTTAATGGTTATGTAAAGAATATGAATTAATGCTTCATGCATTTGAGAATTCATATAAGAAGAAAAGAATAAATTCTTGGTTGGCTTCTGTTGTGTACGTAGCTGATTCTTCTTTTATAATCTGGCAGGCTCTCATTGTTTTCTAAAAAGGACAATTAACGTAACGAAAATGCTACTTCTGCATATGAAATCAAAGAGATGGAAAATGCATTTAGTGAATTTACAATGAAGGGTCTACTATTAACATTATGATAAAAGTATATCTTAAAGATTTCTATTTAAAACAACAGGTAGTTATGAGTTATCCATCACACAATTTGAAAAAGACTATGAGATTTTATGTAGAAAGTTCATCCCATATTCAATATTGAATCTGAAAACATATTTTTTTTTCTTTTAACAAAATTGTTCATATTCATTTCAAAAAAGAAAAAGCAAATCTTTTCATGTAGACTTTATAATCCTTATTTACAAATGTGAAGAGATTTACGTTGAGTGGATGATGAATGAGTAGTAGTATTTGCAGGGCATATGGATGGAAATGTGTTTTCACCCTTTAATACAAATCACATAAATTTTCAGACAATTGAAATAATTTATAATTTATAAAAGGAAAAAGGTTACGTTTCTACTTTCAGCTTGGAGGAAGTAATATTTTTTTTTTTTTTAGTAATCGGGGTGTTTGGGCCAGCTTGCGAGCACCTTAACTAATCCCCGGACTCTATTGAACACCCTACAAGCTCAAAAGATTACGTAAGTCATAATATTATTGTGATGGGTAGCTCTAAGGTTTGAACCCAATAACTTAAAGAAGAGAGCAAACTTCCTTGACCACTAGGTCAACCTCTTGGGTTGAGGAAGTAATAATTTCATATCTCATTATGAATATAATTCTCATCAAACATACTTTGCTTTTCAATCATTATCATAGTTTCTACATGCATCATTTATTCTTCATAATTCTCATTCACGTCAGTTAAAATATATATATTTATGTAATTATCAATGTTTTATAATAATTATCTCTTATCTTGTTCAACGCTCGGAGACAAGCTATACTCTTCTGAGGATAACCCCAAACAACTTGTTAATTTAATAATAATACTATGTAACCTAATGGGTATCCATTTTTAATTTGAAGTCTTAACCATTTATGTTGTAATAACACTCTCTCAAACACAGATTATAACCAATAAAACAGACATCCACAAAAGATCAAGAACACCACAATTTTACCGTGGTTCACCTTTCCAAGATTGGGAAGGCTACGTCCACGTTGAGCTCTGGAAACAAACGAAGCTCATTGCACTAATTTGTTAATCAGTTTACAGATTACAGACACAAGATCGAAAGATCCAATAACACACGAAATCACCCTATCTGGTAACTATCAGCCTAGGAAACTACCACTCAGGATCCCAGCCCACCGAGAGACAAAACCCTTCAATCGGAAGGACAAAACCAATCACTCAACCAGTTACACAGAAGATTTCAGAACAAAAGATGAGCCCTAGCAGAGCAAACCTAACACAGTATCAATCGAATAGAATACCTTAGACTAAAGAGAAAAGTTTGCTTTATATATCGCTTGACCTTGGCCAGGACGGGATCCGAACTTCAAAGGCTTGGATCTCTTAAGGGAATCGATGGTCGATTCATTCTTGAACGACACAGAGCTTGGCCTTTAAGTAACACGGCCAATCAAGCTTTCAGCTTCCACACTTACAATCTCCACCTTGAAGACATGAAACCAACTCTCTTACTGACTCCCTTTTTTAGTGCAGTGTGCCTCAACTGATTCCCTCATAGCTCTGTTGATGCTCTGATTATTTCAGGAATAGCAAGTTCATGCAATGCTTGAACTTAGCTAGACTGACAATCTTAGTTCCCATGTCCGCTAGATTTTCTTCAATGGGAACCTTCTTTAAATCAATCTGCCTTCTGGTGATCAGGTCTTTGATGAAGTGAAATCTCACGTCCACATGTTTTGTTCTCTCATGGTAAATAGGATTTTTACTCAACATTATAGCACTTTGACTATCTGAGAAGATAGTCACTTTGCTGTCAGTCGGTTCAGTTTCGATTACCATTAATAATCCTTGCATCCATATAGCTTCCTTGAAACCATTTGCCAGGGCCACATATTCTGCTTCAGTCGTTGATAGGGCAACTAGAGGCTAGAGTTGAGATTTCCAGCTGATGCAGTTCCCTCCAAGGGTGAAACAGTATGCAGTGGTTGACTTCCCCTGCTTATCCCCTTTTGTCACTGCCTGAAAGTACGAATCCACAAACTCCACAAGATCAAGTGTAGATGTTCTTTTGCAATACTCTAAACCTATACATGCAGTACAATTTATATATCTGAGTACCCATTTCAATGCAATCCAGTGATCACTTTCTAGATTTGACATGAACCTACTCAATAAAGAAATTGCAAAAGCTAAATCTAGTCTGGTGCTAATCATTGCATACATTACTGAACCTATCACATTTGAATAAGGGGACAGTCTCCATTTTTATGGTTTCAGCAGGACTCTTAGGACATTGAGACTTAGACAGAATAAAATGGTTATCCAGAGGCATTGTTACATGCTTACAATCAGACAACCCAAATTTGGCAACTAATTTCAGCAGATATGGTGTTTGATGAGCCTTTAGGGTACTCCTATACGTCTCTGTTTATCATCATTCCAAGTATTTTCTTAGCTACTCCTAGGTCTTTCATATCAAATTCAGAACTGAGTCTAGACTTTAGTTCAGTTATTTTTTATTTTGATTTACTAATTAGAAGCATATCATCTACATAAAGCAGCAAGTAAATAGGCAATGCATCTTTCAAAGCAAAGTAAAAACAGTTATCATATTTGCTCCTAGTGAATCCTAGGTTGAGTATAAAGGTATCAAACCTTTTATACCACTATCTGGGTGACTGTTTAAGTCCATACATGGACTTATGCACTCGATAGACATGGTCTGGTCTAAGGACTATCTACAAAACCTACTGGTTGGGCCATGTAAATCTGTTCTTCTAAATCCCCATGAAGGAATGCTGTTTTTACATCAAGTTGTTGTAACTCTAGGTCTTGGTGACCTATAACAGACATCATCATTCTAATGGTTTTATATTTTACTACGGGAGAGAAGACTTCATTAAAGTCTATGCCCTCCCTTTGGCTGAACCCTTTGGCCACCAATCTAGCTTTGTATCTAGGTGGTTCATTAGTTGTTACACCTTCCTTAATCTTATAAAGCCATTTACACTAAATAATTTTCTGATTTTTAGGTTTAGGAACAAGGGACTAGGTCCCATTTACCTGTAGAGAATTCATTTCCTCTATCATTGCTTGCCACCATTTATGCTTGTCCTTTGAAGTAATTGCTTCGAGGTATGACTGCCTCGTCCTCCCGGCATTCCGCCTCATGCCCAGGGTTGTAGATCTCGCATACGAGTATCTCACTGGGGCCTTATGTCTCTTAATCCGGTCGTCTTGCCGATTGGTAATCTTGTAAATCATCCAGCAAGGGACCTTGGGCCTCCTTTGTCTCATCCTCGTTCCTACGTGGTCCAGGTCCCGGGTGTGTTGTTCCTTCTTAACAGTGCAGGGATCATCTTTAGTCTGGGTATCCTCTAGTTGCCTGATGGTTGCCTCCACCTCAATTGATGTAGTGTCTGGATGATCTAGTTGTGCTACATTGTTTCTTGGAGGACTTGCATCACTGTTAGCAAACTTGTAGGGGAAATCCCCTTCATTAAAATTTACATCTCTGCTAATAATGATCTTAACCCCTGGTGTAGTCCTATCCCATAACCTGTAACCTTTAGTGCCCTTCTTGATATCCTAACAGTATACACTTTATGGACCTGGGCTCTAATTTCCCATCACTAGTGTGTGCATATGTAGCACATCCAAACACTCTTAGGTGACTAAGGTTTAACTCTCTTCCTTACCATTTAGACTCAGGACAGTTGAATCCTATGGAGCTATTGGGGCTTCTGTTTATTAGGTGGGCAGTAGTGGTCAAAGCTTCTCCCAAAAAGTTTTTAGGAGTCTTGAAGTGAACAGAAGACATCTGACTTTCTCTAACAAGGTTCGGTTCATTCTCTCAACAACTCCATTTTGCTGAGGGGTTTTCCTAACTATCTTATGCCTTAATATACCTTGATCCCTACAGTAATTATCAAACTCTATATTGCAAAACCTGGAGACCATTATGCCGTTGGCCAAGGGCTTTCACTCTTACATCAGTTTGATTTTCCACAAGTATTTTTCCAGGTTTTAAACTTAGACAGTGCCTCATCTTTGGACTTCAGTAGGTATACCCAAACCTTCCTACTGAAGTCATCAATAATTGAAAGGAAGTAGGAATTCCCTCCATGAGATCAAATCCTTTCAGGTCCCCAAAGGTCAGCATGTAGGTAATCTAAACAGTTTTTGGATAAGTGTATGTCTTTGGTGAAACTACCTCTATGTTGTTTTCCTAAGACACGGGTTTCACAAAAGTCTAGCGTTGTAATTTTATCCTTTCTAAATAAACCTTGTTGACTAAGAATGCTCATACCCTTTTCACTCATATGCCTTAGCCTAAGATGCCACTTATCAGTAGTATTGAGATTGGTGGAGACCAGTGCACTATTCTCTTTCTCAGGGTAATAACTGCCACACAAAAGGTACAGCCCATTCTTCTTAAGCCCCCTTAATACAATATGATTATTCTTAAACACATTTATGCAACCCCTTTCGGCATTATAACTATAACCTGATTCATCTAGAGTGCCTAGGGATATTAGGTTCCTCTTTAGTTCAGGAATGTATCTAACATTTGACAACACAATAAGTTTTCCATCATCCAACCTTAGGGTTATATTGCCTAATCCTAACACTCTACAGGTGTTGTTATTACCCATATAGACAGTTTCATATGCACCACCCCTAAAGTCCTAGAACCAATCCCTGTTAGGGCTCATATGGAAGGAGCATCCTAAGTCTAACACCCAGTCATGTGTTTAATCTGTCCTAGACACAGTGAAGACTTCTGGATCAGTAATATTATTATCAGCACACGCCACATTGCTCTCAGTGTTTACTTATTTTTGTTTTCTAATCCAATTATAACAATTCTTTTTTAGATGCCCTAGTTTATTACAGTGAAAACACTTCCTAGTCTCCCTTTTCTTATTAGTCCCTTTCCCTTTCCTTTTAGTCTTAGACCAAGTGTTTATTTGCATGCCATTAGAGGAACTTCCTAGGTCAGTTTTACCCTTAACAAACAAATTGTTCCCACTTCTTTTTTGAACCTTCAACTCTAACTCCCTAGCCTTTAGTCTTGATATTATGAGATCTGTACTAGGGACAGTGCCAGAATACTGTAAAGCGTTCTTAACAACCTGGTATTCCTCTGTCAGTGAGTTTAGCAGGATCATTGCTAAACTCGTTTCACCTAATTCTTAGTCAGTGCCCTTTAGGATTATAGTCATTTTCAAGAATTCATCAATATTATCTTCTATTGACTTACTACTATCCATTCTATATGAAAATAGTGCACCCTTTAAGATAGCAAGATTTGGTGCAGTTTGTAAGGCATACAGAGTTTCGAGTTTACCTCAGAGTGCGATTGGAGCCTCCAATCCATCCACTTTCTTCAGCACGTTGTCTGCCAAATTCATCACGATCAAGTTGTATGCCTCCTCGTCTATTTACGCTTTCTATTTGGCTTGTCCAGCCCGCACTTTTACGCATCCTTTTCAGTGCAATCCCTACTTTATTATGTGAAAGTAGGGCCTTCATCTTCTTCTTCTTCCAAGAATTGAAGTCAATTTTTTCGTCGTACTGCGCGATTTCCATGCGAGTTGAACTCATGGTGCTCATAATCAGGAAACGGTGTCAATTAGTGATTATTTCTGGTTTGATGATTACCTATAGTCTCCTAAGAACCCTAGAACTCGAAATTTTAGAAAACCCCCAATTTCGATGAAACCCTAGAATTTTAATTTTCTCAAATTCGGATCTCAAACTCACTCTAGGCTCTAAGGTAAAAGGCTCTGATACCACTGTTGTAATAACACTCTTTCAAACACAGATTATAACCAATAAAACAGACATCCACAAAAGATCAAGAACACCACAATTTTACCATGGTTCACCTTTCCAAGATTGGGAAGGCTACATCCACGTTGAGCTCCGAAAACAAACGAAGCTCACTACACTAATTTGTTAATCAGTTAACAGATTACAGACACAAGATCGAAAGATCCAATAACACCAGAAATCACCCTATCTGGTAACTATCAGCCTAGGAAACTACCACTCAGAATCCCAGACCATCGAGAGACAAAACCCCTAAATCAGAATGACAAAACCAATCACTCAACCAGTTACACAGAATCAAGATTTTAGAACAAAAGATGAACCCTAGCAGAGCAAACCTAACACAGTATCAATCGAATAGAATTCCCTAGACTAAAGAGAAAAGTTTGCTTATATATCGTTGACCAGGATGGATTGGAACTCAGCCGTTGGATCTCTTGAAGACTGATGGTCCAGATTCATTCTTGAAACGACAGCGTATTGGTTTAAGTAACACGGCACCGTTTCAGTCTTCACACTTACAATTTACAAGCGTCTTTATAAATTAAGTACTAATTATTTTTACTTATCTATTTCGGTCAAATGATGTAAATAGTATATATATCTATTTCTTGTCACCAATATATGTATTACATATATATTCACAATGTGAAAATTATAGTGTTGTGGGAAAAAAGAAAATGAGATTCTAAGATAAAAAAAGTAAAACAAAAAGAAATCCATTTATTTTGGATTCTATATGCTAAAATATTTTCTTGAAAGTTTAGTGAATTAGGTTGTCTAATCATGTCCTAACTTTATACTAACTACAAGTCTTTCTTTATTAGATTGGTGACTTAACTTTTACAAGTCTGTAAGGTCAAAGTTCTTGAACCCTCTCCTACCCAATTTGGTTGTTGCAGTCAGGTGAATCCCGAGGTACACCCAAATATTAATTTACTCACTAATAAATTAACCAACTTCACTCCTACCCCAACCTTAAAAATTTCCTACATTTTAACAACTCTCTCTTTCTCTCATATGTTATTCTAATAGGAACAAATATAAATAAAATGATGGCTACTAAAATAATGATAATAATAATAATAATTAAAGAATAAATCTTGATCCATTCAAAGCTCCTGTAATTAATTAAAAAAATAAAGAAAAAGATTCGAATTCCCGGCCCCAAATGTAACTGATGAATGATTTATTTAAAGAAGTGCTGATTTATGTATTTAATGTGAATGAAAAGTTGCCAATATTGTTTAGGGTATTTGAGTGAATGTTTGTAGTAATTACAAGTAATAACGTAGAATTGGAAGAGACAGGAGTGTCATATTGAAGGTTGAATCAGAGTGGTCTGATTTAGTTGTAGTAGGTGGATATTGGGAGAGATTTTAATATATGGACCCAACCGTCACTTTCTTCCATTAATCGTCATCGCCATTTTATCCAATTGCATTTAAACTCATCCAATTCCACGTTTCCCCTAAATATTTGTCAATCAGCTTGCTTATCACACCCCTTAATAATAATATCTATATCTAACTCATTATTCAATCTACTAATAATGTAAGATTGGATCAATTTCTATATATGTTTTTGATAATTAATAAAAACAAATACGTGTTATATGATCTTTCAAAAACCGAAATTTCAAAAAAAGAAAGGAATGAAAATATATTAAGATCTAACTCATTATTCAATCTTCTAATCGTATAAGATTGGATCCATTTCTATATATGTTTTTGATAATTAATAAAAACAAATACGTGTTATATGATCCTTCAAAAACCAAAAATTCAGAAAAAGAAAGGAATGAAAATATATTAAGATCTAACTCATTATTCAATCTTCTAATCATATAAGATTGAATCAATTTTTATATATGTTTTTGATCATTAATAAAAATAAATACGTGTTATATGATCCTTCAAAAACCGAAATTTCAGAAAAAGAAAGGAACAAAAATATATTAAAGATTAAAATCTTTGATTAGTTCAAAGATGCTTTACATAATAACTAATTATATTTCCTTCAATCTTCTCTAACCCGTTTTTATATTCTAGTGGAGATCCGGTCAACTCTTGTTAATGATAAATTAATTATGTTGATAAATATTCTATAGGAACTGACACAAGAAATTAAAGAAAGAGGTTTTTTGTCTTGTCTGTCCTTTTTAATTAATTATAATAAAAAGAAAAAAATTTAAAGGTTAAGATAATGGTATATTTAATGTAGGTGGGGTCTGCCCCGTATATGATTTTTATTCATTCATACAATATTTTTTTCCCCTACAATTATGATTTTATGGGAGTGCTAGAAATCAGAAAAGACAGTTCACATGGGAGAACTCAGAAAGAAGAAAACTGTACCCATCTTTTGTCACCTTCAATCTTTCTATCTTCTTCTTTAAGAGCAACATTCACTCTTCAATCAATCCTTCTACTTTCTTCTTCCATGGGCAAGGTAGACGACTAACACATGCAATAATTTAACCATTTCTTTTATTCTCTCAAACCCTTTGCATATTTTTCATCTTTGTCAAATTTCTTCGCCTATATTTCCTTTGGTTTTTGCTCTCTCCATACAAAAGTATGAGGAGTATTGCAACTTGTTATAATGAACATGCCATTAAAGTATCCGATTCATATTGTTCCGGCCCTTCAAACCGATCCTATCTTTCTCCAAACTTGATCCCTTCAACCCCAAATTCAGTTTCTTGTATTTACAAAACCCAACTCTCTTCTGAAAAACACCTCCTCATAACATTAAGTTGGTGCAATAATTTATTAGGCCATGGTCTCAGTATTAACGTCTGTGACAACACACGTCATCCCTCCAAATTCAATGTTAATTCTCACCAGTTGAGTCATAACAAAGGCAGCAAAATTTTCGAATCTTGCAATTCAAAGGTTGAAGTTTTCTGGGATGTTTCCAATGCTCAGTATGAGAATGGACCTGAACCGAGCCATGAGTTTTATGTAATCGTTTTGGTTGATTCTGAACTTGGTCTAATCCTTGGAGACATGAATGAAGAACAAGAGGAACTCAACGTTAAAAATCTGAAATCAAAATACCCAGTTGGGAAATTCTCACTAGTTTCAAGATTCGAGAGGTTTTCGGGTTCGACTGTGTATTCAACAAAGGCGAAGTTTTGTGATTCGGGAAACGCTCATGAAATTTTGATAAAGTGTATGGGAGAAGAGGAAGGATCAAGAAATAATCCAGTTCTATCAGTGAGTATTGATGAGAAGAAAATATTTCAAGTGAAGAGATTGAGGTGGAATTTCAGAGGAAACCAGACGATATTTTTGGATGATTTGTTGGTGGACATGATGTGGGATGTCCATGACTGGTTTTTTAAAGAAGGAAATTCAGGTTGTGCTATTTTCTTGTTCAGAACAAGGAGTGGATTGGATAGCAGGTTGTGGTTGGAAGAGAAGAATTTAAAGCAAAAGGGAAAAGAATGGGTTGATGAGCAATTCTCTTTGTTGATTTGTGCCTGTAAGAATCAATACTAATTACACTTTTCTTCTAATTTTTTTTTTTTTTTAATTTTATCCCCAAGTATATATGATTTTATTTTATTTTATTTTTTCCTTCTTTTTTTTTTTCTTTTTTAACCTTTTTATGAATTTCGATAAGGAAGAAGATAGATAGGAATTAATATATATACGATCATATGGAAATGAAAAAAAGAGGTTCGAGTTGTATAGGTGGTTTGCGTTCTTGTACATTGAACTTGAAATTAATTAATGTTTGCTTCTGCTTGTTCCACTTTCTATGGATCTCTGCTACAGAATCTCAACTGTTAAATCTCTTTATAAAGTTTTTTTTTAGTTTTGGTCAACTTTTCTGTGTTATGAATTGGGGACAAATGACGACACAACTGAGGGCTTTTGCAGTTCAAATTTTGCAGTTCAATAATGCTACGGATACCCAAGATCTGTACCGAAATTTTGCATCGAATGACGTGTTAGCTGAGTAGACGCAACCACGTAGTATATTAACAAATATTTTACGAAGGAATGGTCGTTCATCAAATATGAACGGACATCTATAATTATTGGACGACCGTTTATTTTAAATAGACTCGCGTTCATGAGAAAATAATAATGGACTCTCGTCCATATTATATGGATGGACGTCCACCTAGAATGGACACCTGTCTATTATTTAAAATAAAAAAATTTTAAAACAAAAATCATGGACACCCATCCATATTCAATAGACGGCGTCCCTATTAGATGAGCACCTACCCATTGTTTGAGTTAAAAAATTTTACACACAATTGAGACTCAAATGTTTTAGCTTGATTACCTGCTCTGGAAGCTATGCCATCTGGGACCATATATTTATTAATCAAGTTGCTTTAAAAAATTTATATGTGATATGTTTGCTTTTCTTGTATATATGTTGTATGGTAGGTAAGAGTACGTATCATCATATTAATTATTTTTCTTTTTGAAATAAAAAAGATGTATAATCCACTTATGAAAAATTGTATTAACTCTTTCTGTGTGTAAATTTTTTTGACTCAAACAATGGACGGACGTTCATTGAATATGGACGCATGTCCATAATATATAGACAGATGTCCATAATTTTTGTTTTAAAATTTTTTTATTTTAAACAATGGACGGGCGTCCATTCTAGGTGGACGCTTGTCCATTGTTATTTTCTCATAAACGGGAGTCCATATAAAATGAATGGTCGTCCAATAATCATGGACGTCTGGCCATATTTGATGGACGACAGTTCATTTGCGAAATATTTGTCAATATGTTACGTGATTGCGTCAACTTAGCTGACACGTTATTCGGTATAAAATTTCGATATAGGTCTTCGGCGTCTATAGCATTATTGTTTGTAGTTTTGCTTCTTTTTGTGATGGAGGAATTATTATTGTATTAATTGGTTTTTTTTTATATGTTTTCAACCATTTGGGAGGAAAAAGTTTCCTGCTTTTGGGGACAAAATTTTCCCCAAGTAATACTAGCCTTACAAAGAGGCATACAAAGAAGCATACAAAGAGACAAATTCAATCCTTAAAAGAAGATAAAAAGAGAGAAAGAGAGGTAATTATGAATTTTAAAGGCTGAATTTATCTCTTTGTATGCCTCTTTGTAAGACTAATATTACTTATTTTCCTCATATATAAATTTAAAGTTTGTACCTAATCGGATCTCTAATTTAACAGTGCTGACCAAACTTTGGTTGGATGTGATGTGTTCTCTAAGTACTTCAGGTCAATGTTTTGAAACCCGGCCCTGCCCGGCCGATTGAACCGGTTGAACCGAGACCTCGCTGATGAGCCGAGCCGGATGAGCCTAAAAACCAGTGTTTTTGTTCTGTTCGCTGGCGCCCGCGGTTGGACCGGTGTACTGTAGCACCCACCGGTCCAACAGTCCATTTTAAAAAATCCGGGTCAACATTTATAATATAAAATAATTAAATTTAATAATATACACTTAAACAGTAAACCCCAATATCATTTCCTTTCCCTCATTTCCCCCCCATTTTCACGCGTTTCCCACCCATTTTCATGCTTTCCCACCTTTGCTTTGAAAGTACGAACCTCAAAGCTTCACTCTGAACTCTGAAAATTACAGTCTTCCACTCACCGCGAAAGCGCTCGTCGCTGCATCCTTCACCGTCAGCGGTTTGCTTCGTATCGGTGGGGTGCCGCTCATTTTGCGATCTTCTCTGGCGTCCACTCTTCATCACCGTCGATCTACGCCGTAATCCATCGTCTTCATTCTTGATTCTTCTCGGAGCATGCCATGATCGGATCTCTGGGAGGCCCGCCACACTCTTTCTTCACATTGCTTGAATCTGACTCAGCTCTTTATAGTTGCCCTGAGTCACTCCACTTCAAGTTCAATCCACAATTATCACCTGCACTCTGATTTTGATGAGCATTACTGCCTCCATTACCAATATATGTGGTGATTGCAGCTGATTGGAAATTCGGATTTGATGTGATAACTTTTGTTGTCTCGATTAAGAATTGGGGCTGAAGATTGTTCATGTAAGGCGATTGGGAAATATGTTGCTTTCCAAAATTTTAAATTTAAAGACCCAATAGGGTTCTTATTGTACGAGAGAGTCCCATGATTAGAATCCAAGAAATTAGTATATGTTGGAGTGGACAATTTGAGACTTGTTGAAGAAAATCTTGGAGTTGAAGATTAAGTCTATTTAAATGAGAGAAGGTGGTGAGATCAAGAACAACCGTTGGGTGAGAGTTGGTTGCAGAGATTGTAGAGTTATGGAAATACAATTGATATGGTCTTTCACTTTGGGAGAAAGTGTAGTTGGATCCATGGAGGTTAGATAGGAAAGAGGTAGAGTTAGGGGTGGAAAATATTGTAACATTGAAGCAGCAGCAGAAGTGGTGGAAGCCATGGCCGTGGCTGAAATGGGAAGTGGATGGTTGTGGGTTCCTTCGTAGGTAGTGATCACACCCATCTTTGCACCTAAAATCAATTTAATTAGAAACTTAAAACATTCTAGGGTGAATTTAATAGATATTGATATATTAAAAAGAAGATGGAAAACTATTTTATCCTCTTGAAACCATTTAGGACACAGAAAAGAAAACCAATCGTCAATTGAGGGCAAACACCTTTTTTAAAATCATCTCTAAGAGATTATTATCCTACGTTTTCTCACACTTTAAAAGGGAAAATCAGTTTAAGATCTTCAATTATATTGTTGAACCTCAATTTGTTACTTCCAAGGAAAACAACGTCAAAGAAGCATGATGATTAATGTGTTTGTTAGCATATATACCTCTATACTATATTGTCTATCAAAAAGAAATAAGCATGCATGCTCATGCTTTGGGGAAGGGGAAGAAATGTATTACGTAGCAGTATTTTGATGATGTCATCAAATTATTGTTCCACCTCCGGTTGAACTAAATAGTTAAACCTTGGTGACCCTCACCCTCTTGCCCCAGGGGTTTTTTGTCGATCGATTTTTTAAAACATTGCTTCAGATTTTTACTTTTTACTTCTTCGAAGTTATAAAATGAAAAGGGTAATTCATCTTAAATTTAGGCAATAAAGAGATAAAGAAACTTTGGGCTTGACTAAAATATTAAGATTGCATGTTATTCAAAGAGTCTTGAAGATTAATAAGGTGCGCAAACTGGCCTTAATATTCTGATTATCAAAAAAAAAAACCACATTTTTCTTAATCAATCCAATTTGCAAAACACTCTGTTGATGCTCGCTTTAGTCACCAACAAATTGTCACGTGCATAACATTGGTTGGAGGATAAACACGCGTGATAAATGAATGTATGAAAATGAAATAAATGCAAAGAGAGTTTTTTAAGTGGTTCGGATGCTAAGGTAGCAAGTCCTACGTCCACTGACTTGTATTGATAGTAGTGTGGGTCAGGTCGCAAAGCGGACTGACTTACAGAGGAATTATGAAAAGTAAGTATGTTTACAGGAGAGAGAGAGAGTCTTTTCTAATAAAAATGGCCGAATCCCCTTAATGAAGGGGTCTTCTTCATTTTATATCAAATAAGCGTGTAATCATTGTTAAATCCGTGGTTTGGGTGTGATTGTCAGGATATAATCCAGCTTTATGTCCCATTTCCCCTTTCCCAAGCTGACTTCGCACGATCTATTGCAGGGAAATGGATGCGTGTGAGCTCCGTATCATTTGGCAGGTCTGACGTGTGCGTGTTGCTCACGACGGGAGCGGGAGGTCACCCTTCACGTGACTTTCCCACGTCATACTTTATTTTCCGGGCATGCGAAGCCCCCTAGTTTTTAAGGTTCGAGGATCGAACCTTGGAAACTAAGTCACATTGGAGTTTTTGGTGGCTCCGACCTGAATGGGATGAGGTTGGCACAGGACTCTTGGCGAACACGATCTCGCACAATTCCTTGCCTAAGCGACTTGACAATCTTCATCCTAGCGACCTTGGTTTGATGGACGCTCCTCTTTGTACCTTAGGGATTCAACGAACCTGGTTACTGCTTGCCCGTCAGGGCGCTGCCTTGCTGATTAAAGCGTTTGTCGGGGACACATTAAATGCATTGCATGTTTTGGACCAAGCGAGCGTTTGGCGATATTAGGCACGTGCGCGCATTGAAAGCAGCGACTATTATCCACGGTATTTAATGCGGCGTGGGGCACATTTAATGCGGGGAGAAGAGAGTGGGTTGTCGTTTGAGGTTCAGGGGTGGGTGGTAAGGCAGTCGATTCGCAATCCGTATAAAAACTTGCATTTTTCAGATGAGGTTACCGAAATTTCTTTCGATTCGAGTGATAAACCTTTGCAAACCAGAAACTATTCTTTTCCGATCGGCGTTTCTCAGGCAACTGGAACGAATTTCGGCCTCGGTCACTCATCCCAGGAGGTAAGATTCTTTTCTTCTTCTTCGCATTTGCTTGGTTGGGTGATGGCGTTAGGTCTTACGGAGGTTTCACGCGAGACCGCGACGCCGTTATTGGATTCGAGCCGTGGACGGCGGCTCGGGTTACTGTTAGGGTTTAAGGATTTGTCCTTTGCCGCCACACGGGACAAACACGAAGGCCTAAATGACCATGTCCGTCGATGTTGCGGCGGAATGGGAACCCAATCAACATCCCGAGACCCGGAAGGAGCCGGCTCGTCCTCGCGAGAAGTTCCCAGGGGAAACGCATCCCTCGACGTCTTTTCGGTCCTCACCTCAGAGGAACTCGATAGGATTAAACAATAGTTTGACGTCCGGGCGGAGGTGTTTCTCGACCATACCAGGTCATCACGGCGTCCTACCGATGGCCTCGCTGCGATCTCGGAAGAGATCTTCAAGGGTGGAGGGAGGATTCCCCTCCCATCCTTTCATCAAGTCGGTCTGGATCACCGGGGATCGCACCGATGTAGTTGGCGTAAGCGCGTCGTCATCGCTATCGCGATGTACATCGCGTCTTTGCGAAGGCGACTTGGGAGAGCCAACGGCGGTGGAGCTCGGCGTCGCCTACTACTTAAGAAGAGTAGGGAGGGATATGGACTCGTACTTATTTGTCTCGGCGACCTACCATTGCTGCGGGGATACTACAGCTATCCCGGCAATGCGGGGGAGGGGGCTCTGAGACAAAGTTCTTCTTTTTTTGTTATGGCCGAAGGGCTTTCTTGCACTTTCGGAATCGATCATAGGTTTTTCTTTATTTGGGTTCCCTTCACTCTGCTCACACTTTGATCCATAATAAGCGACACCCCCATTTTGTTTTGCTTAATAGAGCAGCCGACGGCGGCGCTACTCGTCGACCAGACGAGGCTTGTATCTTTCGAGTGCTTGGGCGAGGAGAATCGTGGACGAGGAAGCTTGTGACAACCGCGAACTTGCCCGGAAGTATCGTTTTTCAACGACAAGGTGTCGTTAGAACCCCCGAGAAGGTAAGTTATACCAGGTTCCTTTACAGTGCGTAGAATAAGTTTGCTTACTAACGAACTTAAATGCGACGATGCCTCCGGAAAGGATCAAGGCGACCTCGCCCGATCACCATTCGTCTTCCCTCGATCCCGAGGAGAGAAAAGAAGGCGGCCGAAGGCTGCTCGTCTACCCGGCTCACGCCCGGTGCAGAAACGATCCCGTTTTTGCCCCGCCTGGGACCCGCCTGTGCAAGAAAGTGACCCCGGGAGGGCCGGAACAGGAGGCGCTTCGGGCGCCAACCGTTCGCCCAAAGCGGAAGGCTGCAGGACCCCAAGAGTCGAAGAAGCAGTTCGGGGGTTAAGAAGTCAGGCGCAAGAAAGTGAAACCAAATCAGAGGAGCCTACGAGGGCCAGCGTCGAGGAATCGAGGTCGGGAACCCAAGCGGACCCATGTAGCGAGCAGGTCGTTGCGACAAGGCGAAGGATGCCACCGGTTCTAGACTCATTAGGGATCTGCACAGTCTACATTGTAGGCCGGACATAGTCTATGGCACCTTTCAGTGCATGACTATCAGGTCATCTGACAGAGTTAGTTCGGTTTGACACGAGGCGATGACAAACGATGACTAGGTCGTTCCCAAAGGCTTATCCCGAGCAAGGTAAATGAAATGTGTTTGAAACTTCATTCTGATTTATTTCTAACTCATGTCTTGCTCGCGGGGAGGGTTGCTTGCGATGAGGATGGCCATGGAAAACACGCGAGGGGGCCGCAAAGGGACAGCGACATGGAGGAGGGGAGGTCGCGAAGCTAAAGCGAGAACAAGGAGTCGTCGAAGGCCGAAAGAACACAAGCGTTCGGACGGCGAGCAGTATACTACGAACCAAAAAGGATGCCACCAAGGCAACTACGAGCGGTGGATTTACAAAAGAGACAAGGAACTCAAATTAGACGTGCGGAGGAGATTAAAGAACTTCAAAGGACTAACCTAAAAGGAACTCTCCGGAAGGAGGTCGGAGGAAAAGGAAAGGACCGGGAGATGCAGGGGCGACGACCCCAAGACAGGCTCAGGCCAAAGGCCCGAACTAAATAGTGAGGCCTCACGAACAAGAAGGCTAGCTGGCTTGAGGCCGAGCTCCGGGAGAGTCGGGGAGAGAATCGGCTTCTCCCCCGGCCCCGAAGAAATGCGGGAATCGGTCGGAGGAGATGGAGGAGGAAGGCATGACCCAGGGCAATCGGGTCCATCTACACCTCAAGCAAGGAACGAATTTGGACACATGGGCGTATCGACCTCCGGGGAAGGCGAGGCGACCTTGCGGATCATGGCCGAGGAGGGACGAGGCCGGACCGCTTGACTCGACTTGGCAAGGACCGAAACCAAGCGGAGGTGGAAATTCGGCTCGAAGGAATCCCCCAGGACCCAGGGTACCTTAGTGTAATGAACCTTAAGCCCCCGTTATCATGGTCGGGTCTTTTGAGTTACATGAATGAAGATACTTTTTCTTTACAATTGCGGTTCGCTTTTCATATATACATGTGCAATTTACAATTGTGATTTACATAAGCAATTGCCTACAAATTCTTACATGCGAACAAGACACATGCGAAGCTTTGTTTTGCGAACAAAGTAATACTTGAAAGAAATTAACTAAAAGGCGAGGGTGAGTTCGGGATTGCGATAGTATGGTCGGAGGTGCTTTCGGCATTCCAGACTCGGGGTACTTTGGAGCCATTCAATCTTTTGAGGTGATAAGTCCCAAGATGCGATTACTTTTTGTCGATCCGGTACGGACCTTCCCGATTAGGCCCACCCAAACCCTAACACCCCTTGGAACACAAGGCTCTCACGGTCCCACCCGGGGAACTTCCTTAAGCCACAAGGATATAAGACACGGAAGTCTCTTAGGTTTGACCTTTGAGTCGAAGAACCTTTGCTCGATTCTTTGGTGAGGCTGCTATCCATTATGCTACCTTAAGGCTTTGCGATGCTCTTCCCGACCTGAGATCCAAAGCCAAACCCGGCTCTCATAAGTGTTTCGTTTTCATCCTCATTATGCTGAGGTCCTCCCACGAAGAGGGAACCGGTCCCACGACCTCCCTACGGGGGATCATCGGCCTTACGAACCATGAGACTAGCGAAAATGGGGTTTAGAGGTGGAGGTCCTTGGTTGTCTGTGCATGCCCATAAGACTTCCCCAGATCGTCGAACCCAATTTCCTTTCCATTTGGCCCCGCAGAGCTTGGCCTTCGAGTGTGCTTGATGGACTTGTTGGACATTTCAACTTGGATGCATTAGCACGGATCTGGCGGCTAGGTGAGGCAAATTTTTATGGATGCCCAGACTCGTCGTGAGCGCTTGAACTCCTCGTTACTCGGGAATTGCTTTCCATTATTTGAGATGAGGGTGGTGAGGAATTCCGTAGTGGCTGCTATGTTCTTGAAAACGAAGTCTTCCCGGCTTACCCCAGTGCGTGATCGCGGCTAGTGGCTCCGGCTTCGACCCACTTTGTGAAATAGTCACACGCGACCACGGCATGCAGGCCCTCCCTTTCCAAGCGGCATAGGGCCGATAAGGAAGGTCGATCCCCCATATGGAAAATGGCCGAGGGCTAGAACATAAGTAATCAGCTCGTGAGATGGGGCTGCAGCGAAATGTTCGCGGGCAACGAGCGGCATTTGTCGCACTTGGCTTAACAAAGTTGTGCGCATCTTCTTGGATTCGGGACCAATAATATCCCCACGGAGAACAATCTTGTTCGCAGAGATGTCGAGCTAACGTTGTTGGTTACCCCTGATCCCTTCATGAATTTCCCTCATGATGTGAGATGCTTGCTTGCGGCAGCTTTACATCGGAGGAGAGGCTGAACCCTCTGCAGTACTGGTGATCCAGATGTAGTGTGAAAGCATGGACACCTTGCCCACGGGGGACCACCCCTTGCTTAGCGACTTTGTCGCTAGGCAAGGAGGTCCACATCCTTGAGTCTTGGACAATGGGGGTCATCCGAGAATCACCAATGAACCACAGGTTCCACGATATTCGGTCAGCGATGGTTGGAGCATCGGCAAGCGAGCAGGAATGCTATCCGGGAACCTTAGAATCTAATGATAAGGCTATCTTTGCCAAGGCGTCCGCTATAGAGTTGCTCTCCACAGGGATGCGGCGATTTCAAAGTGCTTAAGCGACCCCGGAGAGACCTTAGCTTCTTTCCCGGGTAGGGGATCATGTTCCCGCCCTTCCTTGGCTTGAGTATTCCCCACAGAATCTGGTTGGCGACGACCCGGCAGTAGTCATATAAATCATACCGATCGCGGTTGCACCCATTTCTTTGGCGATCCATCGCAAGCCCGGCAGCCCGAGCTTCGTATTCGGACTCATTGTTGGTCGGCCTTAAACCCGAACCGGAGAATACCATGGAACCGAACCCCTCGGGGCCGGGAGGGGCTCACGGGAGAAGACCACGTCACGGCTGGGCTTTTACCCCCTGTTTGATGACTCGTCGGCGTAGAGGTTCGGAATCGACGGAGGTTCTAAATAGTTTCTTGCCCAAAGAGCTTTGCTAGGCATTTGCTCGCATGGGAGATAGGAAAATTCCGAGATGAAGTACGCCAATGAACCCTTGCCGCCCTTTGATGGTCGACACAGGCGTATACTTTAGGTCGAACTAGCTCGGCTCCATGGCCCATTTGAGCGGAGTTTACTGAGGCCTCTGGTTTTTGGAAGACTGTCGAGGGGTAATTTGTCATTACATTGATCGTATGGGCATGGAAGTAAGGTGCGGACTTGCGGATGCGACGGCTGGCGGGGCAAAGCTAGTAGCTCCATTTTCGGATACCGCATCTCGGCATCCAGATGAAGCGTTTACTTTGCATAATATGCGGCCATTGAGCTTTTTCCTCTTCTCGTATTAAAGGCTGCACTAACCACTGAAACGGAGACACGGACGGAGGTAGATGAGCGGGATTTCGTGGAAGAGGCTTGGAGAGGAGGAGGTGGCTTCCCAGATGCTCTTTTATACTCAGAATGCACCTCGCATTCGAAAGTCCCTCAATTTCTTATTGGCCTTGAGAACATTGAAGAAGAATGGTAAACGGTGGGATGCATTAGCCTTGATATAGGAAACGGCCCGAGTGCCGTATTCCGCCCGATTCGGACTCATGACCTACAAAAACTTTTTTTATTTGGTCGGGACTCTCCCTATATCGAGTAGAGCTTGAATCTTTTCGGGGTTTATTTCTATGCCCGGCTGATTGACCATATATCCTAGGAACTTTCTGACGATACCCGAATGAACATTTGAGAGGGTTGAAACTTCGTGCAGCCAGGAGAATATGTCAAACATCTCGGCGAGATACGTAATATGCTACGAGGACGACACGGGATTTGACCAAGGCATGTGATCCTCATGACCTCCAGTTGTCACTCCCGATCTCAGTGGAGAACATTGATTGACCCGACCTCACGATAGGTCGCGCCCGCATTCTTGAGGCGAAGGGCATGACCTTGCTTGATATAGCCCCGGTTTGTAATGAAGGTCGTATGCTCCTCGTCACGGCTCATACATCGAGATTTGATTGTATCCAGTATGCATCCATGAAGGCTTAACGGCTCGTGCCCAGTGGCATCAACGAGGGTAGGTCGATTCTTAGGCTGGGGAAGCCGTCTTTCGGGCAAGCTTTGTTGGTCGCCCGAAGTCTGCTGAGTCTGTCACTTGCCAAAATTTGGCTTCCTTACCGGGGACAAGGGTTGGCGACCCGGAGTCGGGTAAGAAAGAGCCTCGCGAGCAGTCCATTTCGGAGAAGGTTCTCCCTTACAGTTTTAACTTCGCGTACCGCTCAGGATCCATCGCCCTTCTTTCTTTTTGGCCCGGCTTGACAGGCCACTGGCGGCGTTCGTGAATGGCAAAATAACGTTCGGGCTAATCCCGATCATATGCATGCGACCAGGCAAACACATCAATGTTCTCCTTCAAGAAGCTTACCGGCCTCAAAAAGCGAGTTGAGGGTTGAGGCGGACTTAAGATCTTTAGCATTCGGCTTGGCTCTTTTGGATCAAGGGCAGAGGCCGGGCGGATCCTCAACCGGGCGGGCCAGGCTCAGGGGATTTCTGAATCTGTGGATCTATATTATCCTCAGCCCGGACCAGTGTAGGCTCGATCCGGTGATCGCCTATAACTTTGGCCCGGGCGCACATCGCGAAATGTCCTTCCCCTTGTTGGCCATTTGGACCGCTTTACGTAGCATTCGCGAATGCGCTGCGACCTTACCTCCCCCTCTTAGATGGAGTGGGGAAGGGGAACTTCATCTTGAGATGATAGATGGAAGTGCTTTGCCTTGAAGGTCCTCAAGGAGAGGTCGCCCTAAGATTCCATTGGCCGATGGGCGGTCCACGACCAAGTTCCGGATAACCTAGTCACCTCGTCGTAGTAGCCGAGGCGTGGACCATTTCCCAGGGGAATTGATTGTTCAATTGGAGAATCGGGTGATCCTATAAACCGTCGTGCAGGCATTGAGGCTGGCAGGTCGGCCTCGGCGGAGTTCATTCTATCGAGCGGAGGTTTGAAGCGGAGAATGTTCACGGGTACTTCCGTTGTCCACAAGCATTTTGCGAGACATTATGACACCTATCGGGGGTGTGATCACAGCATCCTCGTGAGGATGGTGCAAGCGAGCCGCTTCTCGTGAAGGTGATTGGTTCCTCCTTGGCTTGGGACTTAGCTTTTGGGGGTCGCTGAAGTGCTCATTACCCCCGATCGAGTCATGATGCGCCCTTGCGACATACCAGTCTGCAGCTCCTCGCGTGTTTTTTGGCGAGGTGCGGACCTCCAAAATCAGGTTCACATTGTTGTACCGCTGCGATCACGGCGCTTTTTCTTTCGCTCCCCTTGGCTTTCTTTTTGGGAGTCATCAATGTACTCTTGAAGTGCCCCACACGGATAAAGCTCTTCGATAGCACTTTCAGAGCGGCATTCATGAGGTGAGGTGCCCACCCGTTATCCAGATGGTAACAAGCAGATACTTTCTTGTTTCTAGCCGTGTGAGGGGTTTTCATGGGCTCGGGCTCACCAGCAGGTGGCCTCTCGGACTTGTCAAGGATTGCTTGATATGGATACATTCGGTAGGGTCATATTGAGCCCGTCGCGGATCAGGAGCGAGGAGCAGAGCATAGGACTTTTACGCCCCCTTAGCAGGGGTTTCTTCCTTTTTCGGTGATAAAGTCGGTGTCGCTCCTGCGATCGGCTCAAATTATTATCCCCCTAACCAAAGGGCGTCTTGCCGGAAGAAGCCGTGATCGGGCGACGGGCGGAGTGCACGCCAAGCCGAATTCTCTGATTCCGGAGATACTTTACGAGGGTTATGGAACTGGTGAGGAAATCTCGTCCTCGGCCTGTAGTTCTTTCCCACAGGTCGGTTTGCTTGGGCGAACTCCGGCTATTATAAGGAGGGTTCGGATGGACTCTTACGGAGGCGTGAGCCACTTTGTTGAGTTCCCACTGTGGAGCGGTCTGTTAGAGTAGATGCCCACAGAGGCCAATCATTATTGTGGAATTGACTCTTTGTAATAATGTTCATTAATCAATAATAAAAGGCATTTTTATTCTATATCGCGTAAATCATTATTATTGCAATATGTATTGATATATGTCCTTAGAATGGTAGAAGCAGTGACGAGGGTATCAAGTGTTTCAAATCTTGATAGTGAGAACCTATGAGCACATATGGTGGCCATTCTAGAAAGCGTCCAAGTAGCCCCAGGTATTAGTACGGGAGTAAGGGCCACGAATATAATGATAAGGCGGCTATCATAGTGTTGAAAGCGACCTTTGTCCGAAAGAGCGGTGGCGATCTCACTTGTCAAGGTTGTTTGGTGATGACAACTACAATGCAACACATGGGTGCTTGTTGTAGGCGGATATACGCGGCAAGTTCAACGGGTGACCCATCATTTTATTGTAAATCTAGAATGATGTTTTTGTAATGTACCAGGAGACAAAGCGAAGGAGGGCGAGGCAACCATACTTGAAGACTCAAGATATTTGTTACGAGGGATCCCACAGGTGACCCACCGCCCGATCCCTACAGGCTCGAGGAGATCGGTTTTAGTTGGAAGCCATGTACCGGCACGTTTAATATTTTGTTTAGAATGCATGCTAAGGTTGAATGTTGAATAACATGCCAAACAATGTCATTCTAACAAAGATAATAATCTGATGAGACATTAAATAACAAACCCCTCAACTAAGAATATTAAGTCAGAATGCCTTCCCATCACCATGGTTTTAATCAAACCAGCATTCGTGAAACCTTGTTCGCCAAAGCGAAGGGAATACCGACACTACCCGGTCCTTTGGGAGGTTAAAATTCATTGAAGTTTTCCTTAATGGTGATGGGAGGTGGACTTAAAATGACGGTTTTGCTTGTTCGCCAAATGCGAAGGTTGATAAACGCGTCATAGGCATAGTAGTGCATACATATTATGTGTATGTGGTGACATGTAGTGTCCACTCTACGTCTTGAGAATCACACTTGAGGACAATGGTTAGAGCCATTGAATTGTGTGATTGGCTTGTTAGGCTTTTTCACATTTGAGGTTGATAGTGGGGAGCTATCAATTGGTGTGGATTAAGTTTGTTGGCCTACCTAATCAACCCATTTTGGCTTGTTCGCCAAAGCGAAGGTTTGAAATGGGCGAGGATAGGATCTCGGTCCACTAGGAAAGCCAACGGGCTTTCCCGAGTTAATAGTGAGGGCTATTGGCTTGGTAAAATAGTGGGGAGCATTGTTTAATAAAAGACCATATTAAATAATAATGAACTTTATAATAACTTTATCTTTTACGCAATTGTAGATTCACCGAAAATGAGTATTATGAACAGCGGCAGATAATGAAAAAGCCCCCGAGGTTGGATGGATCCAATTTCTCGGCGGTATCGTAATCTACGGATCATACCTTGGGTCGAAAAGAAATTGTATATCCTTGAAAAGCCATACATGGCTAAGCCCCGATCCCCTGATGCCACTCGGGGAAGTTAAGGATACTTATCAAAAGTTCCTTGATGATGCGATAGCGTACAATGCTTGATGTTAGCATCGATGACACCTATCTTGCAAAAGCGGCATGAGAATATGGATGCTTCTTCCATAATTCTACACCTCAAGGAGCTTTATGAAACAAATGCTTGACATGAGAGGTACAAGGTGTCGAAAACAGCATTTGGGAGTGGGCGTCTGCCGAGGGTGCCCAAGGTTGGTCCTCATGTGCTCGAGACGAGCACGCCGAAGAGGCTTGAGACTTTGGGATGTGGCTTGGATGCAGAATTACAAATGGATTTAATTCTGCAATCCTTGCCTCGACTCATATGCTCCGTTCATAATGAATTTCAATATGAACACGATGGAAAAACCTGACACGAACTTCGAACATGCCGGGGAGGATCTGAGCGAGGACTTGAAAAAGTCAAGCCTGTTTCTTCAAGGTTGCGCCCGGTAAAGCAAAGGGTAATGGCAAGGGTAAGGCCAAGGCCAAAGCCCAAGCCCAGCCCAAAGGACGAGGTTACTCTTGGGCACGAGAGTGGCATAGGAAAGGGCAAGGTAGTCTGCTTCTTTTGGCAATGCAACAGCCCTTTGGAGGAAACTCTTGCAAGGCTTTCCTCGCAAGTGAAGAAAAAGTGAGGAGGCTGCGACTTGAGGTACTTTCATGATTGATTAACTTCTCTCCCTCAACATCTTGGGTCATGGACACGGGATGGATGTGGTACTCATTTGCTGCTTGATGTGCGGGGGACTAAGGCGAGTAGAGTGCTCGCCAAGGGGAGAGGTGGACCTACGAGTTGGAAATGGAGCACATGTGGCTGCATTAGGCTGTAGGGACTTATTGTTTATCTTTGCCTACGGGCTTATTGTTGGAACTACATAAGCGTTATCACGTACCTTCTATTTCTAAAAAGAAATATTATTTCAATATCCGTTTTGGATAATATGGGGTATCATTTTGAGATATCTAATGGATTGTTGTCCTTTAGTTTGAATGGTATTCTATTTGGAATTGCAAGGTTATATAATGGATTATATGTTCTTGATTTAAGCAATAAAGATATTCTCAATATTGAAACCAAGAAAGCTAAACATAGCGATCAAAACCAAACATATCTCTCGGCATTGTAGATTGTGTCATGTTAATAAGACTCGCATTGCAAAACTTCAAAGGGATGGAGTTTTGGCCCCTTTTGACTTTCGGTCATTTGAGGTATCAGAGTCATGCCTTTTAGGCAAGATGACCAAGTCTCCTTTCACAGGGAAAAGGTGAAAGAGACTGAACTGTTAGGCATCATCCATAGTGATGTATGTGGTCCATAGCAGTTGAAGCCGAGGGTGGATATTCATACTTCATCACATTTCTTGATGATTTCGGTAGATATGGTTATGTCTACCTTATGAGACATAAATCGAAGCCTTTGATAAATTCAAGGAATTCAGGGAATGAAGTATGAATATGTTGGGCAAAAGTATTAAAGCTCTTCGGTTCGGATCGAGGAGGTGAATACTTAAGCTCGGGGTTTTCGAGTACAGGAAGGAATGTGGGATAGTATCACAACTCACCCTCCTTATACACCCCAAACACAATGGAGTGTCGAAAGGAGGAATAGGACCTTACTTGACATGGTTAGGTCCATGATGAGTTTTAGTGATTTACTTGCATCGTTAAGGGGTTATGCCTAGAGGCTGCGACTCACGTTTTTAAGCCGTGTGCCGTCAAAGTCCGTAGATAAGACTCATATGGAGCTATGGATTGGGCGAAAGCCCAACTTGTCTTATCTAAGGATTTGGGGTTGTGAAGCTTATGTTAAGAAATTGACTTGAACAAGGTCTGGGCCCAAAATCCTGTAAATGTATATTTGTGGGGGTATCCAAAGGAGACCAAAGGATACCATTTCTACAACCCGGAAGAGCGCAAAATCTTTGTTGCTCGATCACGGTGTCTTCCTAGAAAAGGAACATTTTCTAAGAAGTACTAGTGGGAGAAAAGTAGAACTCGTGAAGTTCTAGAACCCACAAGATATACTAGGACGAAGGGACGGGATGATGTGCCACAAGGAGTGGTTGAGCATCATGAGGAGGTTACTCCACAAATTGTGGATCAAAGTGAACCGCCTCGGGTAGCACGAGGCTACGTAGATCGGGAGAGTACGCCATGAGCCCGAGAGATACGGATATCTCGTGACTCAACATGGTGACGTACTAGTCTATCAAGGCGATGAACCCGGAACCTACGAAGGCTTATATCGGATCCGATTCCATTAAATGGCTTGAAGCCATGAAATGCGAGATGGACTTTATGTACGAACCAAGTGTGGTCTCTGGTGGAACCACTTTGGAAGGGGTAAAACCTATAGAGTGTAAATGGGTCTTCAAGAAGAAGTGACATGGATGGCAACGTGCATACCTATAAAGCACGGTTGGTTGCCAAAGGTTTCAAACAAATTCATGGCATTGACTATGAAGAAACCTTTTCGCCGGTTGCCATGATTAAATCCATCAGGATTATGCTTGCAATTGCTTTGCATATCATGACTATGAGATTTGGCAAATGGATGTCAAAGCCCCGCTTTCTGAACGGAAACCTTGAGGGAGGATGTGTATATGACACAACTGATGGTTTCGATTCTTGATAGTCAAGCTAATAAGGTATGCAAGTTGCGAGATCCATTTATGGTCTCAAGCAAGCTTCAAGGAGCCTGGAACATTCGTTTTGATGGAGGAGTAAAAGAATTCGGTTTTATCAAAAATGAAGATGAAGCCCTGTGTTTACAAGAAAGTGAGTGGGGCGCGTAGCATTCCTAGTGTTGTATGTCGATGACATACTTGATCGGGAATGATATACCGAACTTGCGATCGGTAAAGACTTGGTTATCCAAGTGCTTCTCCATGAAAGACTTAGGGAGGAGCACCCTACATCCTTGGTATAAAGATCTATCGTGATAGATCACGAGGTTGCTTGGCCTAAGTCAAAGTGCATATATTGACAAAAGTACCGAAGCGATTCGGTATGGAAGAATCCAAGAAAGGATTTCTTCCGATGTCACATGGTGTTTATCTCTCTAAGGAATTGTGTCCTAAAACACAAGATGAGAGAGATAGGATGAAGAAGGATCCCATATGCATCAGCAATTGGATCCATCATGTATGCCATGCTATGTACTCGGATTGATGTCTCATGTGCTTTGAGCACTTGTGCAGATATCAATCGGATCCAGTGAGCCGTCGGATGGTTTGTCAAGAACATTCTTAAGTACTTGAAGAGGACTAAGGATATGTTCTTGGTTTATGGAGGGAAGATGAGCTCACCGTAAGAGGATACGGTGATGCTAGTTTCCAAGCGGATAAAGGCGATTATCGATCGCAATCGTGGGGTTGTATTTTTGTCTCAATGGTGGGGCGGTGGAGAAATCGGAAGAGCTCCAAGCAAAGCACCGTAGATGGACTCTACAATGGGAGGCCGAGTATATTGCATTGTCGATGCGGCGAAGGCGATCTGGATTAAGAAGTTCGTCACTGAACTTGGTGTGGTTCCTACGATTGTTGATCCTATAGACATCTATTATGACAACAATGGAGCAATTGCTCAAGCTAAGGAACCACGGTCTCATCAGAAGTCCAGACACATACTCAGACGATTCCATCTCATCGAGAGAGATAGTTGAGAGGAAAGACGCGAGATTAGTAAAGTGCATGCCGACGACAATCTCGCGATCCACTTACAAAGCCTCTGTCGCATGAAGCATGAAAGGCACTTGAAATCATTTGGTATTAAATACATGAATGATTGGCTATAGTGCAAGTGGGAGATTGTTAGAGTAGATGCCCTAGAGCCAATCAGTTATTGTGGAATTGACTCTTTGTAATAATGTTCATTAATCAATAATAAAAGGCATTTTTATTCTATATCGCGTAAATCATTATTATTGCAATATGTATTGATATATGTCCTTAGAATGGTAGAACCGTGACAAGGGTATCAAGTGTTTCAAATCTTGATAGTGAGAACCCTATGAGCACATATGGTGGCCATTCTAGAAACATCCAGTGCCCCTTTTAGTATATTCGAAGTAAGGGCACAGATAATACGGTAAGGCTATCATAGTGTTGAACGACCCTGTCGAAAGGCAGTGACTGATCTCACTTGTCAAGGTTGTTTGGTGACAACCTGGTGCAACACATGGGTGCTTGTTGTAGGCGGATATACGCGGCAAGTTCAGGCCCGACCCACCCGAGAGGATTCCATATGGATGGTAACCCCGGTGTCTATGGAACAAATCCTCTAACGAATGGTGGTGCATGTGATCCTTGGACTTGAGATCACCAGTGCCTTGTGCACCGATTGGTACAGGTTTGATACTAGCCTAACGCAGCTTCTATTCAGAGTCGCAGACGGTGGTGATTGGCTATATCAAGGAGTGTATCAAGACTATGGTGGATTGACAAAGGATTCATCACTCCCGCACGGGAGAAGTTATCTCACGGCGCAATTCAATATATGGTAATGACACTAAAAGCGTGGCCACAGGTGGGATTGAGTTGTTGCTCTATCCAGTTATAATACGGGTCATTGGTCCGAGGGCTGAATATATATATAATATCGAGAGTAGAAGGTTGACACTATTTCTATGCCTTCGCCTCGTCGAGATAACGAATGATGAAAGGATCGTATTGTACGGTAACCATATCGCTTGACAGGTAGCTACTTTCTTGAATCCGACATCTGGGTGGCCATGATGCCTTGCAGGGGGCCAATCTTGGTCTGTATTAGTGAGACGATTAATTGGTGTTAATCCCGATACTATACACTACCGGTATGATGAGGAGCCTATGGGTCACACACATAGAAGATAATTTAAGAGCCAAGAAGAAAGAAGGCGTTTTTCGTCTTTTTTGGGCTTTTTTGGGAGAAGGGGTATTTTGGTAATTTCACAATGCAATTAAATTTGCTGAGGTCGTAGCCTTTTTATTTAATTTGTTAAAGAAATTAAATAAGTGAAATTACGGTTAAATGTGTGTTCGCACATATTTAATTAAATCATCATTATTGATTAAATGTTAATTAAATATTAATTGATTTTAATTAAGATAATGATGAATTAAATTAAAATATCAAATTGGGAGTGTTTGGCAACATGGGGTGTTTGGGTTGGAGCCCAAGCCCATTCCATGTGGGAATAGGGCAACTTGGTTTGCCTATAAAAGGAATAGTATTTGTGTGATTTGTTAATTAATTTTTTGCCTTTAAAACAAACACACACAAGGCCCCTTTGACACTCATTCCCACGCCACTTTCATCTTTTGATTGAAAAATCAAATACTGATTTTTCTTCTTGATTTTCTTAAGGCCAAGGAGGATCTAGCAAATCCCTCCTTGGTTCTTGTTGATTGTCTTCGTGTGGACCTCTGCGGTTCGATCCTACACTTGGATCGGTAGCAAACACATTCGAGACAACATTGGTGGAGCCTCCAAACGTGGGTATGAATCTAAACCTTTGGATTTATATTTTTTCTGAGATTCTAATTATGCATAAATTGTAAAATCTATGCCTTGATTTTGGGTTCTAAGGAACGATCCGTGGTTGTAAAATTTTTTGTTTTCATTGCTGCAACCAATTGGCGTTTCCTAACACGGTCAATGTAAGGCTAGAGGGATTCGTCTCTTTCTTGCCTTATGTTGCTGAGGTAGCTCAAAGGCATTGAAAATTTTCGGTTGGCTTGGAAATGCCGCAGGAACGTCGTGCTCATCTGAGGCCACGAACTGATCGACCCCGCTGGGAGCGACCTTAACCACCGTTTGGCGTGAGAAGTCAGCGTCACGGCCAAACAAAGGCATTTCGCAAGGTCCGAAACCTGGTAGAGCTCCATCAAGTCGTTGAACTCATATAAATGATCCTGCGGATCATAGTTTCCATCAAACGGCCGCATATCTGGCATTCTGAACCCTGGTGGAAGTGGAGCAGCTAGCACTTCAGGAGAAAATGGGGATGTAGAGGCGACCTGCGCCTGTTCGTTTTGCTGCTCCCTTAACCTGTCCAGAGCTCGCTGCAGCTCCTCAGCTTGTGGTAATGGAGCCAATTGGGGGTTGCTTTCACCCGTACGAGCCCTGCCTTCTCGGTTGCGGTTCAGGAAAGTCCGAAGGTCGGATTCCTCCTCGCCTCGGCCGGCATTTCGACCGCACTTGACACACGCTGACTAGAGCCGTGTGAAGGCGATGGGTTGTGCGGAGCACTTTCATGACCCTCGCAGTGGTACGAACCGCCCCGCGAGGTGTGAGGGCCACCCGCATAACGATCGGGATCGCTCTGCTGGTGGTGATCGGAACCACCATGTCCAGCATTTTTGCTTGGGTTTGCTCGTGACGTGGCATGGGGACAGCTCGGGATCCACTTTTCACCGAGTCTCAGCTTTGCCGATACCCGGCTGGGGCACCTTTTGCGTTCGCTGGTCCTTGGGAGCCCGTAGGCTTACTTTTTGCCACTTGCTTACCCTTGCGCCTACGCGCTGCAGTGCTCGCGGCACGGGCTATCGCCCTTTGCCGCGCTTTTGCGTGACCTATAGGCGTTTTTGGCGGTTGTACCGCCCTCCGACTGTCGTAGATGACATGCCTTGGTCCAAGCGGTCCAACCTCAGGTTGTCTGAGAGTATTGTCGAACCTCTCCGAGATAACCGATGGCAGGTCAGGTTGCGAGGCTGCTAGGGTATTCCCAGCAGCATTCTGCGAAGCTGGAGGTATGTTGAAAGGGGTGTCCCTCTGGGCTAAGGGGACTCCTTCAGCATGCTGGTTGATCTGCTCAGGTTCAAATTGGCGGGCCATTTGTTCTTTGTGAGACCGATAGGGTCAAAGATTCTCCTGATGAAGGGTAGACACTAAATCAGCCCTCATTCTAGCGCCAAACTGTTGATGCTCGCTTTAGTCACCAACAAATTGTCACGTGCATAACACTGGTTGGAGGATAAACACGCGTGATAAATGAATGTATGAAAATGAAATAAATGCAAAGAGAGTTTTTTAAGTGGTTCGGATGCTAAGGTAGCAAGTCCTACGTCCACTTACTTGTATTGATAGTAGTGTGGGTCAGGTTGCAAAGCGGACTGACTTACAGAGGAATTATGAAAAGTAAGTATGTTTACAGGAGAGAGAGAGAGTCTTTTCTAATAAAAATGGCCGAATCCCCTTAATGAAGGGGTCTTCTTCATTTTATATCAAATGGAAGCGTGTAATCATTGTTAAATCCGTGGTTTGGTGTGATTGTCAGGATATAATCCAGCTTTATGTCCCATTTCCCCTTTCCCAAGCTGACTTCGCATGATCTATTGCAGGGAAATGGACGCGTGTGAGCTCCGTATCATTTGGCAGGTCTGACGTGTGCGTGTTGCTCTGATGGGAGCAGGTCACGCTTCACGTGACTTTCCCACGTCAGCCCTTTATTTTCCCGGGCATAACACACTCTTTTCATAAACTAATTAAAAGAAAAAAAGAATACAAGTTCTTTTTCAGATATTTTCATTCAAATAATGTTAGATTTAAGAGTTATTGTTAACCACACCCCTGAAACAAAAACAAACTTCGCCATTTTGGCTATTAAATTGATAGGTTGACTGTTAATAACCGTTAAAATTACATATCCCTCCATAGACTTATGACTACCTCACCATTTTATCCCCTAAAAATTCTATTTAATTTAAATTTTTTTTTTTTTTTTTTTTTGCAAAATTAGATTATTGAATTAGAAACACCCTCAATTACAATTCAAATATATAAGAGAACAAAAATTTAAGAAATTTAGATAAAATCAAAACAAAAAAGAATTCATAATGGCTAGTTGTTCGAAATGCAGATCGACGATTATGTGATTTGGCTTGAAAGCCATATGCCAACTTAAATCATACTATCCTGTCACCATGCTAGCCAAAAACGGCGGCATGTTACCAGAGGTCACTTCTCTCTAATTAAAAGCCATCAAAATTTGGTTGGGTTTTTTATTTGCCGATTTGATAATGGGGGAGGAGTTGGAGGGTTGGAGATTTTTCATTTTGGGGAGTTTTTATCATCTACCAGCCTAAGAGATTAGGAAGTTCTAAACACACCCAAGGTTTTGCGAAAGTATTATATACCTCCCTAGGTTATCAACCCTTAAAATTATCACTTACCCCCTAGAGGTTATCATTTACCCATTATAAAGTATCAAACACTAGTTAAGATTCTTTTATGAATTACTGTTACGATTCTTTTATAGTATCAAAATAAGAAATTCTGATATAGATAGAGTTTGAGCAAAAATCTAAGTTGTTAATTTCTCGTCAAAATTGAGCCCTTAGTTTCCTTTTCTGCAACCACAAAAGACGAATCTAACACTAGAAAGGGTGCTGATGGGTGCCATCATCGCCTCTCCATTACTTAAGTTAAGCATTTGAACTATAGAAATGTAAAGTGACTAATGAATTGGAGTATCTAGCGTTTAAACAGTGTTTACCTGAAAATGCCATAAAATGATATTTCTTGCCTTTGGCTTGCCTCCTGCAATTTATACCGCCTTAGCTCCGGTGGTTATTTAATCATATTATTTAACCGCTCATCTGGTGTTTGAAATGGTTAATAACTTTGTTGTCCATTAGTTTGTCTACTTAATGGGTAGTTGCTTGGTTAGATGTTCACCTACCATTTATTTGTTTCTTCCTTATGGGCTATTCATTTTTGGATATGTTGTATTGATAATGCAATAGATGATACTATATAATGTAAAATTAAAAGTGGAATGATCATAATATAGGTGTTATTGTGAAGGGCGGAGCTATTCTTTGGCCTGAGATGGCTATTAGAAGTATAAGGGTGTTTAAGTCAGTTTGTAAGTTATTAGTCATTAGTTAGTTTGATTAGTTGGTTGTTAGTCTGGTTAGTTAACTCAAGTTAATTTTTAACTACAGTTACTGTATTGCATATAAAGAAACAGTTCATTCATTCAATAAGAGTTGTAATAGATTTTCCCCAATTTCTCTTCTCTGTATCAATTTCGCACTCTTCAACATGGTATCAAAGCTTCAAAATTTCTGCTTCTTAATCAGAAATCATATCAATTAGAACCTGATTTTGTTCCAGTCAAGCTCGAAGAAGCTCACGATTCTTCAATTCGTTTAAAGCTCGAAGAAGCTCAAGATTCTTTAATTTGTTCCATTCAAGCTCAAGATTCTTCAATTCCTTCATTTTATTCTTCAAATTTACTAGCTTCAGCTCGAATTTCGTTTTCTTAGCTGCTATGGAAAATTCAATTGAAGAATTAGTTGCTCCTTCAATTGATTCTAACTCACCTTTGCATGTTCATTCGTCGGATATACCAGGCTCTATTCTAGTTTCTGAAGAGCTCATCGGTACTAAGAACTACGGTATCTGGAGTTGAGCAATGACAAACTCTGTTTGTGTAAAGAATAAATTAGGGTTTGTTGATGGAACATGCACAAAATTGTCAGTTCACTCTTGCTTAATTCCACAATGGGAGAGATGTAACACGTTAGTTTTTGCTTGGGATTTTAACTCTGTTTCAAAGGAAATTTTCAATGGGATAGTTTACTCAATAAGTGTTGCTCAAGTGTGGCAAGATTTAAAGAAACAGTACCACAAAGTAAATGGAACCAGAGTATTTGGTCTTCATCGGGAGATTGTTAATCTAACACAAGGAACAAACATAGTAGCCATTTACTACAACAAGCTCAAATCGCTTTGGGATGAGCTTGATTCTTTAGTTAGTCTACCTACTCCAGATAGTACTTCAGCAAAGGCATATCTAGAACATTTGAATCAACAAAAGCTATTGCAATTCTTGATGAGACTGAATGATTCTTACTCTATGGTTTGAAGTCAAATTCTTCTTATGAACCCTTTACCAAGTGTCAAACAAGCTTATTCGGTGGTCAATCAAGATGAGAGTAAAAAAGTTTTGGCAGGGATGAATCTAAATTTTGAAGTAACTACTGCATTGTATGCCCATAGTAATGGAAAAAGTCAAAATCATGGACAAAATTATAAGGACAAGAAGCCATATGTTGAATGTGATTTTTGTCATATACCTAGACATCGACAAGAGACTTGTTATAAGCTAAATGGTTATCCAGTTGATTACCAGTTCACAAAGGGCAAGACCACCTCCAAGGCCAAAGCTCGCTAATCAAGTACACACTCAGAGTTTACCTTCTAAGTCCTCGGATGCTTGAACTCCTGGTGTAGTAATTGGTCTAGTTTTAACCACTGAACAATACCTGAGTCCTCGGATGCTAGAAATCCTAGTGTGGTAGTTGGCACATCTTAGAAGTTGCTAAGGCCCTAAAAATTCAGTCTCATGTTCTCACTTATTTTTGGGGTTATTGTGTGCAGGCAGCCGTATATATCATTAATAGGCTTCCTACATTACTTCTTAAGGGTTTATCTCCATTTGAAATTTTTTTTGCTAAAACCCCTTATCATTTAAGGGTATTTGGATCTTTGGCCAATGCAACCATTCTTCCTTCTAAGGACAAATTGTCCCCTAGAGTTGTTCTCTCTATTTTCTTAGGCTATTCTTTAACACAAAAGGGATATGTTCTTTACAACATGTCATCTCATTCTGTGACTGTTACTAGGGATGCTGTTTTCTATGAAAACATCTTCCCTTTTGCCTTGCCCAAACCTTCACAAGTTCCCTTTCCTATTGACTATGATTTTCTTGCTTTGGAATCATACCAGCCTTCCCTTACTTCACCTACTGTCTAGCCTTCAGATAATGTTCCATCTACTGTCCAGACTTCATATTCTTCTACTTCTGTTGTAACTCTAGAATCTCCCCATTCTCCTATTCTAAGAAGATCCAGCATACATTCTAATCTTCCAATTTGGACTCATGATTTTGTTTGTCCTTCGATTTGCCATCCTTCTTCAGCTAACCTCATTCAATACCCAATTTCTAATTTTGTTTTCTATGCCACTGTGTCTCCTTCCTATAGAGCCTTTTGTCCAACATTTCCTTAGTAGAACCCACCAGTTTTTCTCAAGCCTCTAAGGACTAGCATTGGGTGGCTGCCATACAAAAAGAAATTCAGGCTTTAGAGCATAACCACACCTGGTCTTTAGTGCCTTTGCCTCCAGGCAAGGTTCCCATTGGTTGCAAATGGGTTTACAAACTTAAGTATAAGGTTGATGGTACTTTGGATAGATACAAGGCACGTTTGGTTGCTAAAGGGTATATACAACAGGCTGGAATTGATTATGCTAAGACCTTCTCTCTCCTAATGTGAACATGGTTACTATTAAGACTATTTTGGCATTGGCTTCCATGCAAAATTGACCATTTTATCAACTAGATATTGATAATGCTTTCCTACAAGGGGGTTTGTAGGAAGAGATTTATATGACACTACCCCAGGTTTTATAAACGGGGGTGGGCCACTGTGTAATAAAGATTAATTATCTAATAATAAATTATAGATTATGTGATTTCAACAATCAATATGAAGCTCACTTCCGCATCTTATGATGATCAGTTTTCCCCTGGTAGTGATCCTTTGCTTTCTAATCCTTCTGTTTATCAAAGATTGGTAGGCAAACTCTTGTTTTTGTGCATGACTAGGCCTGATCTTAGCTATTCAGTCAACCTATCGAGTTAATTCATGCATCAGCCTAAGGAATCTCATATGACAGCAACCCTTAAAGTGGTGAAGTATGTAAAGTCAACTCCAGGATTAGGTTTGTTTTTTCCTGCTGCCAACACCTTGAGTTTATTAGCTTATAGTGACTCCGACTGGGCATCTTGTCTAATGACAAGAAACTTAGTTACTGGATATTGTGTTCTCCTTGGCTCTTCTTTGATTTCCTGGAAATCCAAGCGTCAGACTATTATTTCTAAGCCCTCCTCTGAAGCTGAGTATATGGCTATGGCTTTAACAGTTTGTGAATTGATTTGGATAGTTCAACTTCTCAAAGAATTTGGTTTTTCCAACTTGCTACTTGTCACTCTTCATTGTGATAATCAATCAGCCAATCACATTGCTTCTAATCTCATGTTTCATGAGAGGACCAAACATATTGACATTAATTGCCATATAGTCCGAGAGTAGCTCAAAAGTGGCCTCATTAGCACTACCTACATCTCTTCATCTGAATAGTCCAACTAACATATTAACTAAAGCTCTTAGGAAGCATCTTCACCATCATATGTTACACAAGTTGGGTGTGCTTGATCTTTACCACCTTCCAACTTGAGAAGGGGTATTAGAAGTATAAGGGTGTTTAAGTCAGTTTGTAAGTTATTAGTTATTAGGATTAGTTGGTTGTTAGTTTGGTTAGTTAACTCAAGTTAATTGTTAACTACAGTTACTGTATATAAAGAAATAGTTCATTCAATCAATAAGATTTGTAATAGATTGCCATGGCCACTCTAGGCGAAAAAACAATTCCTTGTTCATTGAACACCTTACAAGCCCAATATTCCAAGGTAAGTCACAAATATGGTAGGTAGCCTTAAGGTAGTTTGAACCCATTAAGTCAATAAAAGGAGCAAACATTCTTGACTATCAAGTCAATAGCTTGGTGTTTAATAATAATTCCTTATATATATATATATATATATATATATATATATATATATGATTTTACTTTTTTTTTTTTTTAATGACCTTCCTAATTAGTAAAACACATTAAATAATAAAGCTATAGCTTTAGTGAAATCGTAGCAACCCTGCAGGATTTTGCAGGTCTCGAACACTATCTGACCACATGGTCCCTGAGGTTAATCACCGATTACACCAAAGCCAAAGCTTTCAATAAAGACGAAAATTTATTTCCTTAAACCATCAGTCCTCCTTATGCCCACAGTTCAAAGTGACTCGACCCATTGGCCTCCGCCCCAACAACATGTTGACCCACCTAACCAACAGTAGTTAGTGTTATCAATAAGGTAATTAATTATGCAAGAGCGATTAAATTTAACTATTCAGAATGCATTGAATAAATGATACAAATTTTAGTAATGAGTCTCTTGAATCTTTCCTCTTAATTTTTTTTTTCAAAGTTTCCATCATTAGATTTTATATATTTATTGTAATAAGACATAACTTCAAACTTGTAACACATGAGCCAAAATGTTAAAATATTAAATGTATAACTTATTATATATAAATATATAAATTTTTTATAATTGAACATTAAATATATTTCAACCACCCCAAGATTAGAAGCCAGGCTTTAACCCTGGTTATTATTACAGGTTATCAATCACCATTGGATTGAATTCATAGATATTAATTATGATATAAATATACGAGAAGATTGCTATATATATTATGGTTTTCAATGTTTTGATCAATCTATTTTCCATTTTTTTTTTTCATAAAGTTAAAAACTAAATTTTTTTATTTTTTTTAATTTTTTTTATAGAGGTGCAAATGAATAGTTTTAGAAGTTTAAGGGGATAAACTTATTTCGAAATTTGTGAAGGTTTAGTGAAAAATTGGAAAATTAATTTGAAAAGTTTAAGAGAGATAAAAAAAACTATATATATTTTGGGAATTATCATTGAAGAGGCAATATTTTTGCTTTAAAGGCAACAAAGAGTAACAACTAGTGAGTCACAGTAATAAGCACAAAAGTTTGAAATAACAGTTCCAAACCATTAAACTTAACTTAAAAATGTAACAACAGAAATTCTTAAACAGTAAAATTTACGAGGAAAATCTTTTATAATAATTAATAAATTAAAATATGAAAAAACAACAATTTTTTTTCTCCATACGTTCTCTCTCTCTTTTTTCCATCGTATAGCCTCTCAATAATTTCTTATCATCCTATGGCGTATCTTCTCCTTCATTTCCATTTTCATACAAAAATATAATATAAAAATCAATTCAAATTTGAGTTTTAGATAGAATAAAGATAGACCGAAAAATATTTCTCATAAACGCTGACGTGACAGTTCGCAATTGGTCAACTCATATTTGGGCAGGTAGGAATCATTGTTAGACAGATGGGACCCATTGCAAACTGACCAATTACGAGCTGATACGTCGCATTAGTGAAAAAAAAGTTAGTGAGAAGAGTTTGTGAGTATAGTATTACTCTTTTAGATATCCTGTTTGGCTATGCCTTCTATTTCTAAGCCCAAATTTACCAATTAAGAGCTGACATGTCACGTTTGTGAAACAAGTTAATGAGAAGGGTTTGCGAGTATAGTATTACTTTTTTAGATATCCTATTCGGCTATGCCTTCTATTTCTAGGCCCAAATTCCAATAAACCCATTTCGTTCAGTTTATTTAGATCCAGCTTCGATAGGCCCAATCCAATCAAGGCCTTAGAGTTTTAATGTTTGTATTTACTGCCATACCTAGGCCTTTCAAATCGGTTGAAATGGTTTTAAGTTTCAAATCGGTTGAAATGGTTTTAACAAAAGACTGTGGGGCTCATTACCCACTGGGAATAAGTCAAACTTAATCAAGAGAGTACATCTATTAGCATCCCTGGCTAAAGAAATATAATTTTTTAATTAATTTTAAAATAATAAGTTTATCCTTATATTAGATCATTAAAATTTATTTTTAACAAATACTTTTAACGCCTCCTTATTATCTCATAAACCCTTAGTTTTTTTATTATTCAAATCATTCTTAAAACAAAAAGATAATTTAATAAAAGAAGAAAATTTACAATGGGATATGTCAAGTTACAAACAATACAAAATTATAAGATTTAATTGCTTCACATATAAATTAATTGTTATTTTTTTCTTCAAATTATTTGGAGCTATTTTAACCTATATATTTTTTGTGTTATGTTATTACGATGATTTGTAAGGATCTTTCAAAATATTTATCTTCAACCATATTAACACCAAATATCCTATAAGTCCTCCTAATTCAAAGCCATATTCCAATTTTAATAAGCACTATTAAACTTTCTTATAAGTCACATCATAACTCATTAAATAATACCTCATGGAGTGGCATAAACGTCAGTATACTTCGTTGTGAATCTTTTCTCAAATATTTAAGGAATTGATTTGAGCAATAAAGGATTTGACAAATTCTTTTTGTTATCTTATGGTTCCAAGATGTTTAAGGTTATTAAGTTTTAAATCATTATGTATAAGTAAAATATAAATAATTGAACAATTATGGAGTTTTTTTGTATAGCAAAAATGCCATTGGTGTTTATTATAAGAATGACATTTAATAAGAAAAATCACCCCTTCGAGCTTTTTCGAGTTAAGGACTCCTACCACCATTTCTTCGTTTTCTTTTTAATAGTTTATTTTTTAATGAAATTTGTTAGAGTAGATGCCCTAGAGCCAATCAATTATTGTAGAATTGACTCTTTGTAATAATGTTCATTAATCAATAATAAAAGGCATTTTATTCTATATCGCGTAAATCATTATTATTGCAATATGTATTGATATATGTCCTTAGAATGGTAGAACCATGACGAGGGTATCAAGTGTTTTAAATCTTGACAGTAAGAACCCCATGGGCATATATGTTAGCCATTCTAGAAACGTCCGTAGCCCCAGTATTATTCTGAAGTAAGGGCACAGATAATACTGTAAGGCTATCATAGTGTTGAACGACCCTATCGAAAGACAGTGACAAATCTCCCTTGTCAAGGTTGTTTGGTGACAACCTAGTGCAACACATGGGTGCTTGCTGTAGGTGGATATATCGCAGCAAGTTCACTAGACTAACCCACCAGAGGATTCCATATGGATGGTTACCCCAGTGTCTATGGAACAAATCCTCTAACGAATGGTGGTGTATGTGATCCTTAGACTTGAGATCACCAGAGCGCCTTGTGTACCGATTGGTGCAGTTTGACACTAGCCTAACGCAATTCTATTCAGAGTTGTCAATACGGTGGTGATTGGTTGCATCAAGGAGTGTATCAAGACTATGGTGGATTGACAGAGGATTCATCATTCCCAGGTACGGGAGAAGTTATCTCACGGCGCAATTCAGTAAATGGCAATGACACTAAAACTGTGGCCACAGTAAGATTGAGTTGTTGCTCTATCCGGATTATAATACAGGTCATTAGTCCAGAAACTGAATACATAATATCGAGAGTAACCGAAGGTTGACACTATTTATATGTCTTCGTCTTGTCGAGATAACGGATGATAAAAGGATCGAATTGTACGGTAACCATATCGTTGACAAGTAGCTACTTTGCTGAATCCGAATCTATCGGGTGGCCATGATGCCTTGCTAAGGGGCCAATCTTGGTCTGTGTATTAATGAGACGATTAATTGGTACTATACACTGCCGGTATGATGAGGAGCCTATGGGTCACACAAATAGAAGATAATTTAAGACTCAAAAAGAAAGAAGGGCGTTTTTGTCTTTTTAGGCGAAAGAGTATTTTGGTAATTTCACAGTGAAATTAAATTTGCTGAGGTCGTAGCCTTTATTTAATTTATTAAAAAAATTAAATAAGTGAAATTACATTTAAATATGTGTTCGTATATATTTAATTAAATCATCATTATTATTAAATGTTAATATATAGATTAAATATATATTAATTGATTTTAATTGAGATAATGATGAAATAAAAATAAATATCTAATTGGGAATGTTTGGTAACATGGGGTGTTTGGGTTGGAGCCCAAGCCTATTCCATATGGGAATAGGGCAACTAAGTTTTCACTATAAAAAAAAAATGGTTATTTGTAAAATGTGTGTGATTTTCATTTTTAGTTTATTTTCTTTGAAAAGGCACAAACACAGCAGCCCCTTAAACACTCTCCCACAGCAGAATTTATTTTGGCCTAAAATCAATTTCATTGATTTTTCTTCTTGATCTTAAAGCTAAGAAGGATCTAGTAAATCCCTCCTCAGTTCTTTGTGATTGTCTTCGTGTGGACTACGTGGGTTCGATCCTACACTTGAGTCGGTAGCAAAACGTTCATTGACAAATTTGGAGGAGCCTCCAAACGTGTGTATGTTTTTTCTTAACTCATGATTAATTTCTGCAGATTTATATTTTAACATAAATTGTAAAATTGTACCTTTGATCTTGGCTCAATGGGAACGATCCTTGTTATTATGATTTTGTTTTCCGCTGCGTATATGGACCGTTTCCTAACAAAATTAATTGAAGAAAATATGGATATAAAATTATTTTGAATATCTTTTATCATATACTGTCTAATATATTCCATGAAAGTGATGGAGTCATTTTCAATGCCCTAAACCCTCTAATATATTCCATGAAAGTGATGGAGTCATGTTGATTGAAGTATAGTTTTGGTTGGGTTAGCAATTAGTTATGAAAGGCCCAATCAATCCAATGTATAGCTAAATCTGTTGACATGTGAATGACTGTACAGACCATATTTAGAAGATTTGTAGCAATCTCCAAATATGTAGTTTAGGTAATTGCCTTATATGTATTGATCTACATTATTTCCTTTATTTGGTTTCCTTACATATTACATTTACAATTGTATAAATTGTAACTTCTGTACATGAAAATATGTATATACAAAAATTATTCTCTTTCTCTTCTTCCTTGCTGGTAATTTCTCGGCATACTAAGCAACTTTGGTTGCTTCTCTTGCCTCTCTTACACTCTTTGGTAACTTAGTTGCCTCCTCGTGCTTGCTACCACACCAGCTTCTTACATGGTATCAGAGTAGGTTGTCCTGCCAGCCACTCTCTCTGTTAAGCACCAATAGTTCGTTTTTTTTTTTTTTCCTGCAAAATAAATTCAAGAGTTAGTCCTCCAAACCAAATGGCTACAAACCAAACAAACCCAATTGGGCTTGATCTAGCAAACAGCAAGGCCAACCCACACACACAAATGGACCCAAACCCAAACCCAAACCCAAACCCAAATCATCTCCCAAACTCGAACACTTTTCCTTTCAGGTTTTTGGGTCAAACTGGCCCAAACCCGTTTCCCTACCAATTCCAGATTTTACAGCCTCAATCTCGTCGACCGGAGCCTAGCGACCCCCTGTATTCCTCCCCATCTGATGGACTAGAACTTGTTCTGGTTAAACACGTTCTCACCAAAACTGAAAACTACGCGACCTGAGTCACCATTTCCAACGGGCGTTAATCACAAAAGATAAAGACGGATTTATCGATGGCACCGTCACACCACCGGAAGAACCCCATCTACACAAACTTTGGACCCGATGTAACATGTTAGTCCGCTCGTGGATCGGCAACTCCCTGACCCAAGAGATTGCCGTCGGTTTACCCGCAACTGAAATAGCCGAGGAACTCTGGCGATTTATCAAAGAAATGTACAGCCAGTTGGATCTGGCCAAACTCTTCACTTTACGGAAAAATCTTGCTGATGTCAAGCAACAAAACCAGACCGTAACGGCCTATTACAATCAACTTTCAGCCCTGTGGAACGAGCTCGATGCCGTCACTCATCCCCTCATTGGACCACTGGAAACTCTGCAACAATTCCAACAGATCAAAGAACAGGATCGTTGAATCCATTTTCTCCTTGGATTGAACGAAAATTTTCTAGCCTTTCGCACCCAGATGTTGGCCGCAACCTCACTGTTGTCCCTCCACCAGGTGTACCAGCTTGCTATCCAGGACGAGAGCCAATGCCTAGCCTCCATGGAATCACCACAATTGGGTGATTCCATGGCCTTCGCTGCAGACACTGAGAAAAAAGGTGATGGAGTGCTGCAACTAGGGTTTCCAAATGAGAAAGAAAAACCTTTTTTATACAAAGCCGTGAACAGCCACGATTCTGTTAGAGTAGATGTCCTAGAGCCAATCAATTATTGTAGAATTGACTCTTTGTAATAATGTTCATTAATCAATAATAAAAGGCATTTTATTCTATATCGTGTAAATCATTATTATTGCAATATGTATTGATATATGTCCTTAGAATGGTAGAACCGTGATGAGGGTATCAAGTATTTTAAATCTTGACAGTGAGAACCCCATGAGCATATATGCTGGCCATTCTAGAAACGTCCGTAGCCCCAGTATTATTACTAAGTAAGGGAGACTGAGATAATACGGTAAGGCTATCATAGTGTTGAACGACCCTGTCGAAAGGCAGTGACGATCTCACTTGTCAAGGTTATTTGGTGACAACCTGGTGCAACACATGGGTGCTTGTTGTAGGTGGACATACCGCAGCAAGTTCACTAGACTGACCCACTAGAGGATTCCATATGGATGGTAACCCCAGTGTCTATGGAACAAATCCTCTAACGAATGGTGGTGCATGTGATCCTTAGACTTGAGATCATCGGAGCGTCTTGTGCACCGATTGGTGTAGTTTGACACTAGCCTAACGCAGTTCTTTTCAGAGTTGTCAATACGGTGGTGATTGGCTGCATCGAGGAGTGTATCAAGACTATGGTGGATTGACAGAGGATTCATCACTCCCAGGTACGTGAGAAGTTATCTCACGGCGCAATTCAGTATATGGCAATGACACTAAAACTGTGGCCACAGTGGGATTGAGTTGTTGCTCTATCTAGTTTATAATACGGGTCATTGATCCAGAAACTGAATACATAATATCGAGAGTAACCGAAGGTTGACACTATTTCTATGCCTTCGTCTCGGAGAGATAACGTATAATGAAAGGATCGAATTGCACGGTAACCATATCGTTGACAGGTAGCTACTTTACTGAATCCGAATCTATCGGGTGGCCATGATGCCTTGCTAGGGGCCAATCTTGGTTTGTGTATTAGTGAGAAGATTAATTGGTGTTAATCGTGATACTATACACTGTCAATATGATGAGGAGCCTATGGGTCACACATATAGAAGACAATTTAGGATCCAAGAATAAAGAAGGGCGTTTTCGTCTTTTAAGGCGAAAGGGTATTTTGATAATTTCACATTGCAATTAAATTTGCTGAGGTCGTAGCCTTTATTTAATTTGTTAAAAAAATTAAATAAGTGAAATTACGTTTAAATGTGTATTCGCACATATTTAAATATACTATCATTATTGTTAAATGTTAATATATATTTAAATATATATATTAATTAATTTTAATTGAGATAATGATGGAAAATAAAAATAAATTAAATTGGGAGTGTTTGGCAACATGGGGCGTTTGGGTTGGAGCCAAAGCCTATTCCGTATGAGATTAGGGCAAATTGTTTTTACTATAAAAAAGAAAAGTGTGTGATTTTTCTTTAAGAGATTTTTTTTTTCCTTTGAAAACAAAAACCAACAGCCCCATTTTTACACTCCCACGGCAGATTCATTTTGCCTAGAAATCAATTTAATTGATTTTCCTTTCTTCTTAATCTTGAAGCCAAAGAGGATCTAGCAAATCCCTCTTTGGTTCTTTTGAGATTGTCTTCGTGTGGACTACGTGGGTTCGATCCTACACTTGGATCGGTAGCAAAACATTTGTTAACAAATTGGTGGAGCCTCCAACGTGCGTTTGTTTCTCTTAACTCATGTTTAATATTTCTGCAGATTCTTATTATGATAAAATTGTAAAATTATACCCTTTGATCTTGGCTCATGTAAACGATCTGTAAATTATTTGTTTTTTGTTTCCGCTGCGTATACGGAACCGTTTACTAACAACAATTGCTCTATTTGATATTGGAGCAAACTTCAGTTGTATCCAAGAAGGATTAGTTCCTACAAAATACTATGAAAAAATACCAGAATCTGCTAAGTCAGCCAATAACTCAACCCTTTTTATCAATTACAAATTATCAGATGTTAAAGTCTGTAATCAAAGTGTTTGTTTAAAAACCTACTTTTTATTTGTAAAAAATTTGAGAAGAAGTATAATATTAGGAATACCCTTCGTTAATTTAATACAACCATTTAGTGTTGATGACTTAGGGATATCCACAGAAATAATGGGTGAAGTTCTTATCTTCAAATTTATAGACAAATCAATCCAAAAAAAACCTTAATATTCTCCAAGAATACTCAACGTCAAAGAAAGAAATTAATCACCTTATCCTAAACAAACAAAAACATATACACTTCCTCCAAGAAGAAGTTAAAACTAAAAGAATCGAATCTCAACTTCAACAATATGATATCCGCTCAAAGATAAAACAAATACAAAAAACTATTGAAACTCAAATATGCTCTGACCTACCTAATGCTTTGTGGGAAAGGAAAAAACATATGGTCAGTCTGCCTTATGAAAAAGATTTTGATGAAAAAGAAATACCTACAAAAGCCTGACCAATACAAATGCATAAAGAATTAGAAGAACATTGTAAAAAAGGAAATCAATGATCATCTACAGAAAAAATTAATTAGGAAAAACAAGTCTCCTTGGAGTTGCTCGGCCTTCTATGTTCAGAAAAATGCTGAACTTGAAAGAAGAGTTCCAAGACTTGTCATAAATTATAAACCTCTTAATACAGCCTTAAGATGGATAAGATACCCAATCCCTAACAAAAAAGATTTATTATAAAAACTATCCAATTCAAAAATATTTTCCAAATTCGACATGAAATCTGGATTTTGGCAAATCCAAATTAAACTAGAAGATAGGTATAAAACCGCATTTACTGTACCATTTGGTCAATATGAATGGAATGTAATGCCTTTTGGGTTAAAAAATGCCCCATCAGAATTCCAAAGAATAATGAATGATATATTCAATCCATATTCTCAATTTCTTATTGTCTATATAGATGATGTTCTTATATTTTCATCTAGTATAGATCAACACTTTAAACATTTAAAAACATTTATTCACATTGTCAAAACAAATGGTTTAATTGTATCAAAAACAAAAACAAACCTTTTCCAAATAAGACTTTGATTTTTAGGTCAAATAATCTACAATGGTATAATCATACCTATTCAAAGATCCATTAAATTTGGTCCAAAATTCCCTGATGTCATCACTGATAAAACTCAGTTACAAAGACTTTTAGGAAGTCTTAATTATGTAATGGATTTTTATCCTAAACTTAGTCAAATTTGCAAACCTTTATATGAAAGGTTAAAGAAGAATCCAAAACCATGGACAAGTCAACACGCCAATATAATCCGCCAGATTAAAGTCCAAATTACCCATTTGCGATGTTTACATTTAGCAGACCCATTAGCATTAGCCTTCAAAATTGTAGAAACAGATGCCTCAGATTTGCGATATGAAGGTATTATAAAACAAGAAAAAGACAACAAAGAACAAGTTGTCCAATATACTTCCAAATTTTGGAATGAAACTCAACAAAAATACTTCACTGTCAAAAAAGAAATTTTATCCATTGGCTTATGCATTTCTAAATTTCAAAGTGATTTACTCAATTAAAAATTTATACTTCGCATTGATTGCAAAACTGCTAAACATGTTTTACAAAACGATGTTCAAAATATTGCATCAAAACAAATTTTTGAAAAATGGCAAGCAATTTTATGTGTATTTGATTTTGACATTGAATACATCAAAGGAGAAGCTAATTCCCTGCATGACTTCCTCACCAGGGAATTCCTTCAGAGGAGGTAACCATCATGCCACCCAAAACGACCAACCCTCTGATCACTCAAAAACAATCAAAGGCTTCTTATGCCCAAAAGCCCACAAACACCAAATCATGGTATGAACTAGTATGTGAAGAAGAAGCCCAAGAAAAGGTCCAACAATCAAAAGGAAAAGGCATAGCCTCAACAAGCTCTTCTTAGAGCCCAACAAATACAAAGCAAATCCAGAATTGGATCAACTCTTTTCAGCAAAGTCCAGAAGCAACCTTAGCCATGATTGGGCTAACACCAAATTTACCAAAAAATGAAATTTTGAAATTTCAAGATCCTCAAACTCTTCCCAAAAGCTCCCAAGAGCTTTCCCAATGTGAAAAAATTTCATTAAGTAAACTACAAAAGGCAGCTCAAATTGCTCTTTCAAAAAACAAAAAACTTGTTCCTGCGGCTACACCATTAAAAGCCCTAAAACGAGGACAAAAATATATTCAAAAAGGAATTTCTTCAAATCTTTTGATTTTCGAATAAGGATATGATTTTGAAAACCCTAAACAATTAGTTCAACAAATTTTTCCAAAAGGTTTTCATTTTTTTTCCTGAAGATTTAAGGAAAACTCAAAAATTTTATGAATTTATTCTTGTTGATTCTAATTCTTGTGAGTTTAAACACTATAAAGATAAAAACCAACCAAGATTTATCACTCATTCAACCCTTCATATCATGAGAATCCTTAGTCTTCTTATTGGGGATCCAACCCAAACCAATTCAAAAAAAATTTCCCAAAATTTTGATTATCAAAGGGCTTGGAACATATCACTCTTTCTCCAAAATAGTCATCACTGGCACTCCTGGATGATTTATTTCAAAAGAAACAATTTATTCAAATTTCCCAATTGGTTTTCCCAATGGTGAGATCATTTTGGATTAATTCTCGAAATCCTACCCCAAACTGTCTATGAAGGATTCAATGAGTTCAAGCTCAAATTCAAAGTTTCCAAAGCAGATTCAAATTTCTCTCCATCACTTCATTTCTCAGCAAAGTTCCACCTCCCGTGTTTTTTACAATGGGAATATGAAATTGTCCAAAACATTAGCAATCTCCCTAATTTGATCCGGAAATTTAAAGTCAAGTGGTGGGATAAATATGATGCATCCCATGTGTCTAAAGAAAAAATTCAACTTTGTCTCTCAAATTTACCTCATCCAACTGAGGCAATTACCCTTGAAATCACCAATTTTTTACAGAAAAAGACTGTGACATTAGTATCCTTAGCAGAAGCCAAAACAAAATAAGAACTTAAAGACCGCCTCAAGACTATTCTTTCACAACTCCAAGATGAAGATGAAGAAGGAGAAGAAGAAGAAGAATCTAACTGAAACTCCAATGCCTCGGCCAATCTAGCCCAGAGCAATGAAGATGACTGTTATGGGATCATCTAAGTTATTTCAAATAGTTCAAAATTACCTCTTCTCTCAAAAAGAAGAATGGCCAAAGAACCGACATCCGAATCAGAGAATATCTGACATAAAAATGAAGAGTCAGAGATTCCCTGCAAAAAAAGACATTTGATGCTGAAAAAAAAAATTAAAAAATATTCCCTTAATAGTATTCATGTGATGCTATAATAAGATAAAATTTTTATAAATTGGAGGACTCGTTCATTGTAAACCAAGCTTTTAGAAAGCCAATTCTCAAACTTTCTCCTCCCACACTCTCTTTTCATGTAACCTCTCAAAGCTCTCCAAAAAGAAGGCTTTTATTGTAAGTTCAAATTCCTTAAATCTTTCAATAATCTTGTAAGGGTTCGTTTGTTTAATTATTTTCCCTATCCTATTAATACTATTTCTAAAATACACGTTTGTTTCCCTATTCTGAAAATATTATTATATTTTATTAACTATTTTTAAACCCCCTAAGTTTATTAATTTAACTAAACACCCCCCAAAAAAAGTTTAGAAATTGATAAAAACACCCCCACCCACCCACATTTGCCAAATTCCGGCCACCACCACCAGAAGGTGGCCGGAATCTAGTATAATGGCGTACTACCAGCTGGATCTGGCAGGTAGTGCACCGATCTATCATTTACCAATTAGATCCACCGTGGATCTGGTCGGAAAAGGTCAGATCTACGACCAAAGATCTAGCTGATAACGGCCCGATCTTTGGCCGTCGTTGACCATCAACGATGGCCATGTCTTTGGCTGTCGTTGACAACCAAACACGGCCATATCTGGCGGTGGATCTGGCTAGAAAATGTCATCTTGGCAACGGCGGCCGGAATCTGGCAACTGTGTGTGGTGGGGGTGTTTTTGTCATCTTACAAAAAATTTATATATTGGGGGTGTTAAGTTAAATTAGCAAACCTAGGGGGTTTTTTTTGTTTATTTTTAAATTCTACCTCATAATAATCACCCAACTCTACCTACCAATAATATTTGAAAAATACTACTCAAAATAATAAAACAAGCACACCCTTAATGTTTAATCTTTCAGTTCTTTAGTTATTCTCTATAATCATTTATCATTCATCATGTTTGATTTTATTTAAATTTTTATTTGTGTTCTTTATTTCTTTAAATTTTTGTTCATCACTTAATCTGGTTTCGGTGCGGCACTGCCGCCATTACCTAATTAAGAATTAATCTCACTTCTTAATACGATTTTAGTGCGGCTCTGCCGCCGTTATCTTATTAAGTTGTAAGATTATTTAAGTTAATGTTTATTTAAGTATTTATTTAATCTCTGCATATCTTCTCTTTGTGTGTAACGATCATGTGATCCCTCCGGGTATATATATATATAAACATTAAATCTTGTAATTAAATTGTGTAATGCTATAACCTGAAAACCCTATTTACAAACAAATGTAACTTAATTTTGTTCCTTCATTCAAAGGATTTAATTATTATATTGACCCTAGAATTAGTGAACTAGCAATGCAAACCTTCCCACAATATTATAAACCATCAAAATGGGGTTTCCCATTGTTTTCAAGAAATACATTTTTCTGAGGATCAAGTCTTGAAAATTCCACCCAAGTTAGTATTTAGCTGAAGAAACTTCGCTCCATACAACGATGCCTTCACCCAATAGAAATTCAGAATGTTGCTTTTACTCACCTAACCAAACATGCCGCCACCAAATTCTTCCGTTCTTGCAGTCTCTTTCAGAAGAGCAAGCGTCATTTATTCATTACGAAAATAGAAATTTAATTAATGCTACACAAATTTAATTAATTAATCTTACTCACATGCATGAAAGCAGGCCTTTTTTGTTGTTGGGAGATTTATCACTTATCATGATGATTGGTTATGAGTCACATGGTGATGGTATCAAAGACGAATTAAATTAATAAAGATTTAAATTATATATAAAAATGAAATATTAAGGACCATCTTGCGGGATCTAATGCTGCTTGATTTTGAAAAACTATTTTATTTTAAAGTAATGTTATACATATATCATTTTTATATAATATTTTTTATACAATATTATGTGATAAGATATGATTGATTAATTTAAAGTTAAAATTAAAATTTTATCCAATCATATCTTATTATATAATATTGTATGAGAAATATTGTATGAGAATAATATATACGTAGCATTATTCTTTATTTTAATATTTTTAATTTGCGTTGGATCCACGCTTCATGTTGGGTGGAGGCTGACTGTGTCAGATGTAATTTGAATATTGATTTTCTGAAATTATTTTACAACTTCAGTTGCCCTTAATACATCCACCAACTCTTGCTGGTCAACAAATGCCACCTGCATTCCTCTACTTAACACTTCCAACTGTTACTACATAACAGATGGGTAACGTTTACTTTTTTTGTTTTTTTAGGTATTCAGTTCTTTATAATTTCTTCACTTTTATAACATTCTAATATCAAAATCTTGTATTGATAAATTAAATATCATGAAGTCCTATCTTTTAAAGGATTTTTTTTTGTTATTTATTTTTTTTTTTTTGGACAAATGCCCTAATTCTAATATCAAAATCTTGTGTTGATATTAATGCAACAGTATTGTGTTAGGGCCAAAAATCGTCCTTAGCCCAAATAGGAGAACGAGACTGAATGAGGAAGAGACTAGGCCCAATCCCGATGCGGTCCCATCCGAATTAGGCCTATTTGATACGAGATACAGTCGGCCCAAACCATCGGGTCTGGACCTCCAAATCTCAATTCACTTCCTGGACCTATGAGCAAGTCCAGAGCTCACGGCACCCACAGATCACTTTTCTATTCCAGATCAGGCTCCTATTCGAAGTCACCTTCCTGTTCAGGTCACTTTCCTACTCGAGGTTACTTTCTTGTTCGGGATCACCTTCTTATTCGAACACTGGTAAGACAGCTCACCACCACCCTAATTCCTCTAGGATTTGTATCAGAGTCATACTAGGACTCCTACTCCCACCAGGACTGGGAGACCAAACAATCACTATATAAGCAGAGGACAACCCTCTCACAAGGGACATTACATTACATTACACCTTCTCACCCCAAGCTCCTACTTGAGAGCTACATATCACTGTCGTAGTCACAGTCCCCGACTAGACTTTCGGTAACCTCTCTACTCCCTAGCCCTCACTATACTAACCTCTTTCAACCTTGCTGACTTGAGCGTCGGAGTGCCTACAGCAAACACCACCCTGGTGTTTTTTGTTTGCTTCATGCTTGTTTCTCTACGTGTGCAGGTGCAGCGGATCGCTAGTAGCCTCAACCTCACGGTATCAGACCCCCCTTCCGTACAGGTAGATTTTTACGTCTACATATTGTTATGTCATTTTGTATAAATAAGAGTATATTTTTATTTAATGTTCCAAGATAAATCACAAATGTGATAGGTGATCACAAGGTTCGAACTCAAAAAGTCAATAAAGAGAGTAATCTTTCTTGACCTCCAAATCAATTCTTAGAGTTAGTATTATTGTTAATTCTTTTATTGGTTTAAGTATTTGGGTTAGTTGATAACTCAAGAAATTTAGTTTCCAAACAATTCTACAAACTTGGTTGGATGGAAGTCACCACATTATTAAAAGAACTATACATAGGTTTGGCGTGACAACGGACATAATACCCAAAAAGAAAATAATAATAATAATAATAATCATAAAAAAGGGCATTAGAAGAGTGAGTGTGTGACAATGTGGTTTCAGGTGAGACACTACTATTTTAAAAATGTGAAAGATGGTTTGGTGCTAGATAATTATGTTGACTTATAAGTATACCCCCAATGCAAATGGGTAGGTGAAAGGAGAACCAACATTAATTAAGCATGCATTCTTAACTCATCACAATTTCATTAATAAATAATTTGACTATGCATTTTAATTATAAAACCCAAAATTTTAAAATAAGGTCAGTTTTATTTTATACAACCAAATTCAACTGCTTCACCATCCAACTACTAGTCGATACTATTTATAGGGGTTATGGCAGAGATTTAATATATAGTTTAATTTATTTGGTAATAAAACAACATAAAACTGAGAAATAGTAAAATTATAAATAAATGGAAATATATTTATAGGCTAGTAAAATATTATAAGTGGCCGGTTTTCTGATGACCAACACGTTGGAAATAATTAATTTCATGCTTCTAGAAGTAAACAAAAGACTTTGCTTAATATAAATTATAAACCTTGAACATGCAACAAAGCGTCACAAACCATGCCCAATAAATAATTTAAGTATTTAACTAGTAGTGAGAAATGAGTCATATGCAATTCATAAACTTATTATATAAATTAAAAAAAAAAAAAAAAGGAAACAAAATTTAAAATTCAGAATGCATCAATATATTCATGTAACATGTTTTTAAATGAAAAAGAAGGGAAAATATGTTCAATATAATATCTCAAATAATAAACATCAACCTTGATATAAAACAAATAAGTGGTGTAAATAAATTATATTTAATTATTTAATTACTAAGAAAATAGAGTGTTATTTTTGTAATTTGCTTAAAAAAAGGTTAAGCATGAAAAAGAAAGGCAGGTGGCAAGTTGGGGAACCAGAAGTTAAACGAGAAATGCTGCTAAACCTAAAGGTCTCAATGAAACCTGCTTTGGTTTGGCTCACTGTTCTTGCTACTTCTTTCAGTCCCGCTCCCACAGGATTTGGTTTTTGGTTGGTTGTATTTCTTTTTAACTATTCCTGCCCACATTTTCACGGCCCTTGTTTTGAGTTTTGACACACTTTTTTTATTTTTTGGTATGTTCTTTTGACAACTTTTATAAAGTACATACTTTCCTTTTTATCATGTTTTTACCCTTTTACCCTTCCGTTAATTCCTATGCTTGCTCCCAAAGTCCCGTTACTCAAACTTAATAATATTTTCAATAAATTGATTAATCTTTAATAATTCAATTAAATCATTAATATTGATTTCGATATAATTTGGATAAATTGAGAACTTGAATTAATTGATTCCGACCCTATTTGGTTTTGAAATATTTTTACATTGTTTAGTTGTATATTAAAAGTGTTTATAGAGTTTTAAAATAGTTATATTTGAGTTTAATTGAGCTTTCTCCCATAAATTAATTTTGAGCTTATTTAAAAGTGTGAAAATTTGGAAAATATTCTCATTTTATTTTATAAATTTGATTGGATTATTATAGTATATTAAAAAATCTTTTTTGGTAAATCAATATTAATTTTTTTTTTTAACTAAACCACTAATATTTTTTTCATAAAATCTATATTTATAAGGTCCATCTTATGAAAACTCTTTTTCAAAAAATTTACTCGAATTAGTTGTATCAAACGGAGCCTCGTTAATGAATGGAGTCGTTGTTTCAATTTATGATTAGGAATAAAAGTCTTACAATGAAATTAAATAAATAAAAAAAATTGAATAGGAATTGTAATTTAAAACAAAAACAAAGGAATGGTTGAAACGGGGCGCAAGGGACAGAAGAGTAAAAATGAAAGAAGAAACCCATCCAACCGCATGACGCCGTTACGTGGTAAAAAAGACAAGTGGGAAGCGACAATCTCGATGCATCTCTTTCCTCTCTCCCTCTTTCTAACCTAATCTTTTCTATTATAAACCCCTTAACCATTTCTTTTTCTCACTCACTCTTCTCAAATCTTCTCAATCTTCTCCAAATCTCTCAAATCCAGTCCATCATCATGTCTTGCTCCAAGAGCAAATACGCCGGTAATTTATTCTCTCTTCTCTCTACATCGTCGTTTTCTATTGCTTTTATTAATCAATCTATCGTATTCTTTTTCTTGAATGGATTAATCTCTTTTGCGCTTTCTTCTGTAGATCTATGTGCTGTTTAATCTATATGATTAAGATCTGATTCTATTTGAGATTTACTTTGATCGTTTAGTATTTTTTTCATGTCGTTTTATCCATTCAATCGTGTTTGATTTGTTAGATCTATTAGCTAGTGTTTTAGGTTCGTTCTGATTGTCCCTTTCTTTCGTAATCTTAGGTTTAGATCTATCTTTTTACCAATCGTTATTAATTCTGAGATTTGTTCAATTTTTTTATATTAAATATATAAATCAATAAATCAGATTCTATTTACTAATTATGAAGTAATGAATTTGTGTTTTTCAGTGTTATACTAATATTCTACGGATATGTTCGCATAGATCTTAAAGTAATGTTCTTGTATATAAATAACTTGTGTGCTTTGTCACCTAAAAATATACTTTATGATTCTTTTAGGTTTTAAAATTATATTTATATTTCCGTAGTTTGCAGTAGATACATAAATAGAAGTTAAAGGAATTTTAAATTCAACTGATATGTGTGACTGAGTGAATCTTTCGAAGCATGTTGTTTGTGTTCTCAATACATAATGTTTGAATCTTTTAATGTATTGAGGCAATTAATATTTCTTTCACGTTTTTAGATCTAATTTTCTTTAATTATTTGTTTAGGGGTCAATTAACTTAGATTTAAATTTGCGTGTTTATGCTACAATGCTGTTGATTCTTTAACAATGAAGTTATTTGTGGCTTAGAGACTGATGATCGAGCGCTAAAACTGAATTGAATGCCCTTTGGCACCTTATTGAGTACAAAATTTCTTCTAATAATCTGATAAATTATTTTTGATATAATGCAGAGGAGCTGGCTAAAAACGCAGCCTACATTGGCACCCCAGGAAAGGGTATTCTTGCTGCTGATGAGTCAACCGGCACAATCGGAAAGCGTCTCTCTAGCATTAACGTTGAGAACAATGAAACAAATAGGCGTGATCTCCGTGAGCTTCTTTTCTGCACTCCCGGTGCCCTTCAGTACCTCAGTGGAGTCATTCTCTTCGAGGAGACCCTCTATCAGAAGACTGCTGATGGTATGGTGTCCGAACTCTTTGATATCATTATTTTCTGAGTTTATTTTGTGAGTTTTCATTCTTTAATGATGGGTGTGATTTTGCAGGCAAGCCCTTCGTTGATGTCTTGAAGGAAGGTGGAGTCCTCCCAGGTATCAAGGTTGATAAGGGTACTGTTGAACTCGCTGGAACCAATGGTGAAACTACCACCCAGGGTTTTGATGACCTTGGTAAGCGGTGTGCCAAGTACTATGAAGCTGGTGCTCGCTTTGCTAAATGGCGTGCGGTTTTAAAGATTGGTCCAAATGAGCCTTCTGAGTTGGCCATCCACGAGAATGCCTATGGTTTGGCTAGATACGCCAGCATCTGCCAGGAGAATGGTCTTGTCCCCATTGTTGAGCCTGAGATCCTTGTTGATGGTTCCCATGATATCAACAAGTGTGCTGCCGTAACTGAGCGTGTTCTTGCTGCATGCTACAAGGCTTTGAACGACCACCATGTTATGCTTGAAGGTACTCTCTTGAAGCCCAACATGGTTACCCCTGGATCTGATTCTCCCAAGGTTGCACCAGAGGTGATCGCTGAGTACACTGTGCGTGCTTTGCAGCGCACTGTGCCTGCAGCAGTTCCTGCAATTGTGTTCTTGTCTGGTGGTCAGAGTGAGGAGGAAGCTACCCTCAACCTCAATGCCATGAACAAACTCAAGGGGAAGAAGCCATGGTCACTTTCATTCTCCTTCGGACGTGCACTTCAGCAGAGCACTCTTAAGGCATGGGGAGGAAAGAAGGAGAACTTGCAGAAGGCTCAGGCTGCATTCCTCACTAGGGCCAAGGCCAACTCAGAGGCCACCCTCGGTACTTACAAGGGCGCTGCTAAGCTTGGTGAGGGCGCTGCTGAGTCTCTCCATGTCAAGGACTACAAATACTAAACGAAGAAGTTGAGACTTCTGGCCATGTGTTTTATATAAGAGTGTGACTGGCGGTATAACTTTAAGCTTTGTCCCATTCTCAGGCATAGTTTTAGGGGTTTTCTTTTTTCTTTTCATATTATGAGGTTAGGGTAATAAAAGCTTGGGCGAGGAGCTTTCGTTTGAATCGTTTTGTCAATTAAGTTTTAAACTGTTTATGTTATCGTTTCTTTTTTGTTTCTCTTGAACCAATCTTTTGTTATAATTGACAATCAATTTGTTATTTGATGAAGTTTTGCTGGTTTTTCCGTTGCTTTTGTGATATAAATTATACATCTTAATGAGCTGCTGGGCCTTTATCCTTTGGATGATTTAAGGGCTCAGATGTTGAAGGCCTATGTCGCTCGAGTGATGACAAGCTAAAATGCAGGGTCCTGGGACAATGTATAAAGGCCCGCGAAAAACGTATCTTGTTGATAGCAGTAACACCTCAATTATTTTGTCTTTGTAGTTTTCATGGTTTAAAACCTTGTAACACAAAACTCTTGACAAGTTAATGAAGGGATTGGAGAGTCACGGTTTGCATCTGATTTATACTAATTATGATATTTTGTATTATTTTAATTTGACTATCAAATATATAAATTAACAAAAAGAAACGTATCAAATTTTATTATAAATTTTGTCAATTATCCAATTTTATTATAAATTTATAACTAAAACGAGAGAATTATTTGCCCCCATAGTTTTGAAAAGAGTCTTATTTTGTGAGGAAAGTGCCCCTCATAGTTTCAAAAGCTCGTCAAATGAGGATCAAAACTGTGACGCTGTCTGAACTCTCGTTAAATGTTCGATCAGAAATCGAGTAAAAATAGATATTAAGTTTATTAACCTTATTTATTTTGTCTTTATGTGTATGGGTCTAATAATTATGAAACCTTGAGGGGCCAACTAAAAGAAAATAAAAAGGAAAAAAAAATCAATAAACCTTAAAACGGAGCCAAAGACCCAAGAGATCAACCAACCAACTTCAGAAATAAACCAAAAAGAAATCCCTATCGATCGTCAGCCAATTCAACTAACACCAAACCTTCGATGGCTAAATTTGAATTGATAGCCATATCAAAAACATTTGCAATATAACAACACCAATTTCAAATCCACCAATATAATAAATACAGATCAACCAATCAATACAACCCAGATCAATTGATGATTGAGGAATCCATGAGCAATAAAGGTGAGCAAAGATTAAAGAGGATGAAAAATAAAAAACAGTGGCCGAGCACGGCCGCAAGCCGCTACCAGGCAGCATTTGATGAGGTTGCAAGCCGTTACTAGGTGATATCTGATGCATTTTGTTGCCTTCATTCGAGGTCACGAGTCATGACCTTGAGGTGTCGGTGGAGGGTTACAACCATATCGGCAATGGAGTGAGGCGAAGGCTTTGTTGGCGATGGAATGAAATGATGGCTTGATAGGTTTTTATGGTGGTGGTTTCATGGGCTTTGTTAGAGTTTAGATGAAGAAGATAAATATGGGTTTTATGTTTTTATTTTTTCTTTTGACTTTTATAAAGCTCACCGGTTGAACACCTTAATGGTTGTTCGGTCTTTTGATCCTAAAAATGATCAATTCCATCCTAAAGAAGAAGACAAAATGATAGTTAGTCTTGAAGTACCGTATCTAAATACAATAGATGTATTATTATATTTGACATAATATACGATACCAGACATAACATTTATAGTAAATCTATTGCCAATATTTAGTTCTACACCAACTTGTAGACATTAGAATGCGATCGAACATATCTTTCATTACTTAAGTGGAACAGAAGACTTAAGATTAGTTTATCCAAAGAAATCTATTAATGATTAGAAATTAGTTGGCTATACAGATGTCGGGTACCTTTCTGAACCCCATAAAGCTCGCTCGTGCATGGAATATGTTTTTACTTACAATGGCACTAAAATATCATGGAACTCTAGAAAAAAAAAACATTGGTTGCCACTTCTTCCAATCACTCTGAGATTCTTGCGCTTCATAAGGCCAACCGAGAATGCATATGGTTAAGATCTATCATCCATCATATCAAGAATACTAGTAAGTTACCATGTACCTCGGATACTCCTATAATTACAAATGAAGACAATACAACATGTATTGCTCAAGTTAGAGGTGGATATATCAAAGGCGACAAAACAAAACACATTTCATCGAAATTCTTTTACACTTATGAACTCCAGCAAAATCGAGAGATTGATGTCAAACAAATATATTGAACCCTTATGTTTTTTATGTGCCAAAGCTAATCAAAAGTGTGTTTTAAGAACTAACAAATTGCAAAGGTATAATGCAAGTCATAACAATAAAATGAAAATATAGATTTCCAGGTAGGAACGACCATTTACGTTAAAGGAACGCCCTCTCCATTTCATATTAAGACCATTCCACTTGAACAACCTCGTTTCCACTAGTTGCTCATGGCTTTGCCCAAATTAGCACAATTTCTAGTCAAGCTGGTCCATCATCAACGCCCGTTCCACCAAGCTATTCTACAAATATGAAGTATATTTAAAGGCTGATAAATCTTGAAGAATTAAAGTGAAACGACCATCCATGGCAACAAATGACTACTCTCCTAGCCGTTTGATCAAGAACGGCACCATTCCATTAGGCTATTCGTGGATCTGTCCAAAATGGCACACTTTGAAGATCTAAAGCAAAAATCAAAGTGTTAGATACAAATGACTGTTCTCGATTGAAGAACAACTGTTCTTCAATATGACCTAGCCAATCCAGAAGGAACGACATCATTCAAACAAGCTGTTCACGTCTCTTGAATTTTTGGAAATCTGATGATCAAGAAAGGAATGACCGTTCTTGATATATGAACGGCCGTTCAAATGTAATGAACACTCATTGTCAGAAGAGGAACGACTAGTACCAAATAAAGGTGGAAAAGTGGCTTGCCCGGCTCGACTCGTGGCGGCTTAGGCCAAATTACAGGTCAGGCCTAACCCGGCCCGCCTCTTTGTCCAAAAGGGTCAGCCTAGCCTGATTTGCCAACCTTAACCCACTGGGTTTTTGTGCGGACCGAAAAGAATTTTTATTTTTATTTTTTAATGTTTTTTTCTTTTGTGTAATTTTTTTTAGTTAACTTTTCAAATATCAATTCAATTCAATTAATTTTTTTTAGTTAACATTTCAAATATTAATTCAATTTTAATACAATTAAATTGTAATATAAGAAAAATTAGATTTATTCATTTATCAAAAAAATAAAATAAGAAATAAGAAATTACAATAATTATTGCCTCGTGAAAAACCTTACCAAGAAAAACTCAATTGGGACAAAAACTTGGTAAGGAAAATACAGTGCAATAATTGACAGTTAATTTACAAATTACAAAGTTACAATTACAAAACAGCTAATCTGAGGGTTGACTAGGACCTTCCTCATCTGTATCATCTAAATTACAAAATTGAAATGATTATATTAAAGTATCGTCGACAACCTCATATTGATCCTGATGGTGCGATCGTTCCCAACCTTGAAGGCATGTGAGGACTTCAATCAATTTTGGTGAAAGTTTAGTCCTCCTTTCAATTAAAATTCTTCCACTTGCACTAAATGTTTGTTCGGATGAGACGGTTAAGACAAAAACAAAGAAAACATCCAGGGCAAGTCTTGATAGTACTGGAAAAAAACATTTTCTGATTTTCCAATATTCTAAGACATCAAAGTTGGCTCTTTATTGTGGATCTACTAGTAGCAAGTCAGGCGTTCCCAAATATTGGTGAAACTCGTTACTCTACAGCTACATGAAGGACATTATATTTGTTGTTGATGCTTTTGAAGAGGAGGTTGTGCTTTGGATTTGGGTCTTTTTCTGCCTATTAAGTGCACTCTAGGAGTCGAAGTCTTCATTTGTGTCTTCTGCTACTATTTCCTCGGGTATTGCGCCTCTTTGCTGGTTCCCATACATGCTTTTATATTGCAAATATACATTTCCAAGACACTGTCTTATCTCTCCTAGTTGATTGGCATATGCTTCTTCTTGTAAATTTTCACTTAAAGTGTCTAAACCATTTTCTAAACCCGCTAATTTAATCCTAGGATCAAATATGGTAGCTAAACAAAAAAAAAAAAAAAAAAAAGGAATGGATTTCCAATATTTTTTAAATTTTAATTCCATTGCCTTTATTGGTCCCGCTAAATTTTGTTTCTATTTTGAGCAAATAAATTTGAAATTTTTATAATTGTATGTATTACCCATGGACTAATAGGATAACACACACTAGAAAGTTTTAAAGTGGCAAGATAAAATGTTTTAAGAAAAGAATGAAGTTTTTGAGCTATATGCCAATCACTCTCTACCAAATAATGAGGACTCCTATGATTTGCTACAAAATAACTAATTAAATTTGCATAAGGTAAATATGAATCAAGCATTAAATAAGTACTATTCCACCTAATAGACATGTCTAATGCAAAAGTTCTAGGAGACAAATTTGATTTTTTTACAAACATCTTGAAATTTAGAATTTCTTCTATTACTACTAATAATCCAAGCTAAAGAATCCCTAAGTCTACCAATATTATTTCTAATTCTTTTCATACCACTTTTTATAATTAAATTATTAATGTGACATGCACAACGTTGGTGAAAAAACTTCAAATTGTCATAAAAAGGAAAATTTATTTTAAAAAAATCTATAACTTTACTGTTAGCACTTGCATTATCTAAAGTTAAACTTATCACTTTGTGAACAATATCATAATCTTCTAAAACTTCAACAATTTTATTATAATTTTTTTTACCACTATGATCTACATCCATTAATTTAAATCTCAATAAAGATTTATTCAATTTACATTCGTTATCAAAATAATGACTAGTTACATAAATATAATCTTGTTTAGCTCTACCTAATGGAGATCGAGGTGTTGACCAAGTTGATGTTCCCAAATATTTTCAAGATCCTTTACAAGGAATTGGCAGTCCAATGACTAGGGCAAAGACAAAGAGGATGAAAGAGGCTTTGCAAGGCTTGATCATGGAAGTGCAATACAAAGAGGTTGTACTAGAAGACTCTAAGACTAAATTCGAAAATTTCAAAGCTTCACCAAGGATGGTCTATTATCTTTTTATGCAAGGGGTAGATTCAGAAGATCAAGTTGGATGCAATGATTAATTTACGAATTAATTTTTCGTTTATTTAATCTTGGGCTTTTTTTATGTTTTAATTATCATTAGATTCTTTAGTCTTTTATTTATTTAAGGTTTATTTAGGCCCAATTCACTTGTACTTAGGCCCAACCCATTTTTCAATTAGCTAGGGTTTTCTTTTAGGGTTTGTTGCTTATAAAAAGGGGCAGCCATGTTATTTTTTGGGAATAGATTATTATTAATTGAAGTTTATTTCAGAAAACTATTTGCTTTGCCTTCTTGTGTTCTTGATTGAATGCTTGAATCTCGACTTATCAAAGTGAGTGATCAACCTTTGTGGCATCTCAAGATTAGGGTTTTAAAGACCTATTTCCTTAGGGTTCTAATTCGATCATCTTCAACATGTTCCTAGCAAACCAACTTGTTCCTATTCCATCATTTGGTATCAGAGCTTTGGTTGTTGTAAACAGGTTATTTATCTCCAACACTCGTTGTTTGCGTTCTTGATTCAAAAAAAAAAAAAAAAAAAAAAAAACATTGAATTCGTCTTTTCATAGTTCTTCTGCTTTTTCTTTGGATTTCGTTTCGTAGTTGTCTTTGAATTCTTCCTTTCTTTTTAATTTTTCTTGTGCTTTATTTTCTGTGTTCAATCCATCTTTGTTCTTCAAAAAAACAAAAAAAAAGAACAGAGTGGCAATTTCGAGTTGTTAAGTTTCCCATTCTTGTTCTCTTTGTTAAGTATCCTATTTTTATTGAATTAAGTTTCCAATTCTTGTTTTTCTTGCTTGAGTTTATTATTCTTGTTGAATTAGTTTCCTTTATTCTATTCTAGTTTCCTTTTCATTTTGTTCTAGTTTCCCTTTATTTTTGTTCTGGTGATTGTTTCAAGCATATACAAGGTTGTTTTGTGTCTTTTACCTTCTTAATCATTTAGCGTCAATTCCAATGATTTCTTTCACATGTCTTTTGCTTCCTTTTAGAGTTTTCTTATTTTTCTTGGTTCTTTAGAGTCATCTTAGGTCTTTCTTTCTGTTCACCGTTTGCCTCAACTATGTTTTTAAAGTTTTAATTTTTGAGATTGTCACCATCTAACCGGTTGCTTCTTGAGATTTGTTGAATTCTTTGATTCTATTAAGAACATAAAGGGGGCTAGGCTTGGCTTTGAGTAGTAAAAGGCAAGAGAGATAATCATCAAGAAAAAGCCAACATAGTGTGAAACATGAGTGATAACAATCTGATTTGAGTGCAAACACGTGAGGGAGTGTGTGAGGAACAACACCTTTTATTTAATTTAATTTTACAGGTTGAAACCATAAGTAAGGAAGGAGGAGAACCACAAGAGGTCGACATGAAATTCTTCATCAAGGCTGTTAATGACCAATTTAAATTGCTGAATGCGAGATTGAATGATTTGGAGTCCTCTTCCAATTCTAAATCACATAGAAGACATGAGTTCGACGAAGAAGACGAAGTTGATTCCGAAGTGGAGAGAACAAGTTATAAACGGGCCAAGAAGGTTGACTCCAAAGGAGATAACAATATAGGCAGTATAAATATGGCAATTTCAACTTTTTAAGGAAAGAATGATCTTGAGCTATACTTGGAGTGGGAAAGAAAGGTTGAGCACGCATTTGATTGTCATAATTACTCCGAGGAGATGAAAGTAAAACTAGCAGCCGTGGAGTTTACAGATTATGTAGGTATATGGTGGGATCAATTGGCGATCAATAGGCGCAGGAATGGTGAGAGACCTATTCGGTCATGGGAAGAGATGAAGTTGGTGATGCGCAAGAGATTTATACCTAGCCATTACTATAGAGATTTGTATAGGAAGTTGCAAGGGATGGTTCAAGGTTCCATGAGTGTAGAGGATTATTATAAGGAGATGGAAATCGCCATGATTAGAGCAAACATAAAGGAAGACAGAGAAGCAACAATGGCTAGATTCATTACCGGATTGAACAAGGAGATTGCTGACGTGGTTGAGTTACAACATTATGTAGAGATGGAGGAGCTATTGCACAAAGCCGTTAAAGTGGAGAAACAAATCAAGTCCAAGAGGTTCAAATCTAGTTCATCTTCTAGCTCTCCATGGAGATCAAATTGGAAGGACAACAAAGCTGCCTTCAGAACAAAAGAAGAAGCAAAGTTGAAGAATTTGGTTGTTGTTCCTAAAGGTAAACCCGAAACTAAAATTCTTACTAAGTCACGTGATATTAAGTGTTTTAGGTGTCAAGGATTCGGACATATTACTGCCGAATGCCCAAACAAAAAGGTTATGGTTGTACGGGCAAATGGAGAAGTCGAAAGTGCTAGCTCAAGTGACGATGAGATGCCACCGTTGGAGGATTGTTCTGATGTTGAAGTGGAAGAACCTGTGCATGGTGATTTACTTGTTATAAGGAGAGCCCTAAGTATACAGCCTAAAGATGAAGGAGATGAAGAGCAACGTGAGCATATTTTCACAAAGATGCCACGTGAAGGATAAGGTATGTACATTGATTATTGATAGTGGGAGTTGTACTAATGTTGCTAGTACTTTGTTGGTAGAAAATTTGAATTTGAAGTGGAAGAAGAATCCTAAACCGTACAAGCTACAATGGATGAATGACTGTGGAGAAGTGAAGGTAAACAAGCAAGTTTGAGTTTCTTTTTCAATTGGCAAGTATGAGGATAAGGTTCTTTGTGATGTGGCACCGATGTATGCTAGTCATATATTGCTTGGCCGACCGTGGTAGTTTGATAGGAAGGTATCGCATGATGGGTACAAAAATCGTTATTCTTTTGTAATGAACAACCAAAAAGTTGTATTAGCCCCTCTCAAACCTTTGCAAGCTTATGAGGACCAGATTAGGATAGCAAGAGAGTGCAAGATGAGAGAGAAACAATAGTGTGAGCAAGAGAAAAATAGAAAGAGAGTAAGTGAGGTCGAAAGGAAAAATGGAGAGAAAAGTGAGCAAAAATGAGAGAAAAGTGAGCAACATGGAGAGAAAAATAAAAGAATAAGTGTACTTGCTGAAAAACATGAGGTTAAGAGTGTAATGATGGCGAGGCAACAAGTACTTGTACTTATGTACCAGGATGTTTATTTTTCTACTAACGACCTTAACTCATCTTTGCCTAGTGTTGTCGTGTCTTTATTGCAGGAATTTGAGGACCTATTTCCTGAGGAGATTCCCCATGGATTACCTCTTCTAAGAGGAATTAAGCATCAAATAGACTTCATACCTGGTTCCGCCATACCAAATTGACCTTCTTATAGAGCTAATCCCAAGGAAACGAAGGAGATACAACAACAAGTGGATGAGCTGTTGCAAAAGGGATTTGTAAGGGAGAGTCTCAGGCCATGTTTAATTCCTGTCCTCTTAGTCCCAAAGAAAGATGGAACATGGCACATGTGTGTGGATTGCCGAGCTATTAACAAGATAACGGTAAAGTATAGACATCCTACCCCTAGATTAGATGATATGCTTGATGAATTGCATGACTCTCAATTGTTTCCTAAAATTGATTTAAAGAATGGCTATTATCAGATTCGCATGAAAGAGGGAGATGAATGGAAAACTGCATTTAAAACTAAATATGGATTGTATAAGTGGTTAGTAATGCCTTTCGGTTTAACTAATGCACCTAGTACATTCATGAGCTTAATGAACCATGCCTTGCGTGCTTTCATGGGAAAATTTGTGGTAGTTTACTTTGATGATATTTTAGTTTATAGCAAAAATTTGGATTAACATGTGAAACACTTGCATGCTGTGTTTAGTGTGTTGAGGGAGCACCAATTGTATGCTAATCTTAAGAAGTGCATGTTTTGCATGAAATCTGTTGTGTTTCTTGGATTTGTTGTTAGTACACAAGGTATTAGTGTTGATGAAGAAAAGGTAAGGGCAATAAGGGACTGGCCTACACTTAAGAATGCGAACGAGGTGAGAAGTTTCCATGGTTTAGCAAGTTTTTATCGTAGGTTTGTTAAAGATTTTAGTTCTATTGCTGCACCTTTAAATGCACTTGTTAAAAAGAATGTTGTTTTTAAGTGGGATGATGTGCATGATCGGGCTTTCAAAACTTTGAAAGATAAGCTAACTAATGCACCTTTGTTGTGTTTGCCTACCTTTGATAAAGCTTTTGAGATAGAATGTGATGCATCTGAGATTGGAATAGGGGCTGTTTTGATGCAGAATTCCAAACCAATTGCTTATTTTAGTGAAAAGCTAAGTGGGGCAGCATTGAATTATCCTACTTACGACAAGGAGCTTTATGCATTAGTGAGAACTCTTCAAACATGGCAGCATTACTTGTGGCCGAGGGAATTCATCATTCATTCCAATCATGAGAGCTTGAAGTTCTTGAAGACCCAAGGTAAGCTTAATAAAAGACATGCTAAGTGGTTGGAGTTCATAGAAATGTTTCCTTATGTAATCAAATACAGGCATGGGAAGGAAAACGTTGTGGCTGATGCATTGTCTAGGAGGTACGTATTACTTACTTCATTACAAACTAAATTACTTGGTTTTGAATTGCTTAAGAATTTGTATGCCAATTATTCTGATTTCCGCCAAGTATGGAATGCATGTGATAAGTGTGTGTTTGGTGATTTTTATAGGCATGAAGGATTTCTATTCAAGAAAGATAAATTATGTGTGCCTATTTGTTCTGTTCGTGAGTTGCTTGTTAGGGAAAGTCATGGGGGAGGTTTGATGGGTCATTATGGTGTTCTAAAGACTTTAGATATATTACGTGAGCATTTTTATTGGCCTAATATGAAGCATGATGTGCAATCTGTTTGTAATAAGTGCATTACATGTAAGCAAGAAAAATCTAAAGTTAGACTACATGACTTATATACCCTTTTACCTGTACCTAATCAACCTTGGATTGATATATCTATGGATTTTGTTTTAGGATTACCAAGGACTCAAAGTGGTAAGGATAGCATATTTGTTGCTGTTGATAGGTTTAGTAAAATAACTCATTTTATTGCATGTTCTAAAACAAACGACGCAACACATATTACTGAATTGTTCTTTAAAGAAGTGGTTCGTTTGCATGGGTTGCCTAAGACAATTGTTAGTGATAGAGATGTTAAGTTCCTAAGTCATTTTTGGCGCACTTTATGGAATAAATTAGGAACCAAACTGTTATTTTCTACTATTGCACATCCTCAAATGGATGGTCAAACTGAAGTAGTTAATAGAACACTCACTACTTTGTTGCATGCTATCATTCAAAAGAACTTAAGGCAGTGGGAGAAGTGTTTGGCACATATTGAGTTTGCATATAATAGGAATGTTCATTCTACTTCTTCATTTTCTCCTTTTGAAATTGTTTATGGCTTTAATCCTTTAAAGCCTGTGGATATTTTACCTTTGCCTACTAATGAGCATGCTAATTTTGATGGTAACAAAAAGGCAGATTTTGTGAAGGATTTACATGCCAGAGTTCGGGCCAACATTGAAAGGAAGAATGAGCAATATGCTAAGCAAGCCAATAAGGGGCGTTTAAAGGTTGTCTTCCAACCTGGAGATTGGGTTTGGGTACATATGCGTAAGGAGAGGTTTCCCACACAAAGGAAATCAAAATTGCAGCCTCGAGGAGATGGACCTTTTCAAGTCTTGGAGCGGATCAATGATAATGCCTACAAGCTAGATTTGCCAAGCGACTATGGTAATGTTAGTGCAACTTTTAATGTTGCTGATTTATCTTTGTTTGATGTAGGAGATTCGAGGACGAATCCTTTTAAAGAGGAGGGGAATAATGGAGATCGAGGGGCTGATCAAGTTAATGTTCCCAAATATTCTCAAGATCCTTTGCAAAGAATTGGCGGTCCAATGACTAGGGCAAAGACAAAGAGGATGAAAGAGGCTTTGCAAGGCTTGATCATGGAAGTGCAATACAAAGAGGCTGTATGGTGTGTTGTCGCAGGCAACCAAAATTAAAACCTAAAAATACATGTAGTAGTGTGAGTAAGGATCGTTCCCACGAAGAGTGTCTAGCCGAGTTTTATGTTACATGAACAAGGGGGGTTCTTTCAGGAAAAACAATTCAAATTAAATTATCGAAATCAATCAAAATAACAAACCTTTGTCTAAGTCAACATCCACCATCAGAATTTTACAACTGATCATCGATGCAAGTATATATCAATTGTTACTTTGAGTATTCACCGTTGGAACTGTTTTCTTATCTCTCCTTAGTCGCAGTTAATTAGGAAACAACGATCTAATTAATCTTACTACTAAACAATACTAGACAAGCGCTAAATGTTTAATCTAGTAGCAGCCTTAAGGGCTAGAGAAATCGATGAAGCTAAACAACACAAACACAAGCGGTTGTATTTAATTTAGTTGAATGTTCTTCTTAAGATTTAATAATTCTTGACGCAACAAATTCTTAAACCTTAATTACTCACAAGTTAGAGGGATCAAACAATTACGGATTTGATATCTAACTTAGCAGTAGATTGCAACAAATAATAAACTAGTAGGCCTCCTAGTAATTAAATGAAACAATCATGAAAATAGGCATAGAAGAACATCCAATGCTCAAAACATATATTGAACACTAAAAAAAAAACAGATTAGATCTCACAGTTTTATTGATTCCGAGGCCTCTGTTTCCTTCGACCAAGTTATACAAGTTTTAGCCACTCATGGCCATAATCAAAACTCAAAAGGAGAAGAAGAAGAAGAGAAAGGAGAGAGAGGCGTGTGTTATCTCCCAAGTCTGATCTCTCTCCTCTCTTTAAAATATCCAACTCAAATCTTTTTAATCTACTAAATCTCTTAAAAATATTCTAATATCCTAAAATAACATTTATCCTAATCTAATTCAATTGAAACTAAAATAAAGTCCTAATATAAAATAGGAAAGTGGTGTTTCTAGCTGTAACTTGCGTGGGTCTTCAAAACTGCCTATTTGACTTGTATGACAAGGCAGAATGTTCCAGAACGTCAGCAGTGTAGGTGCGTCAAATTCAAACCCGATTACAGCCTTGATGCAGTGAGCATCTCTCCAAACTCAAAACATGAAAGTTGTAGATCTCTTTCTTCTAGTTCCATAGCATTTTTAATCATCTCAATTGGAGCTCAGATGAGAGAGTTATGCCCAGATTACAAAGCAATGTCGAAACTGTATGAATTCACCTAATTAGTTTCGTTTTGCATTTAACGCCTCCATTTGCATCCTAAATCAAAATAGAATAATAATGAGTACATTTATGCAACAAATAAGTATAAAAGACTAGACATTAAGGGGGGTAAATATGACATTTTGCATTCTCATCACTGTACTAGAAGACTCAAAGACTAAATTCGAAGATTTCAAAGCTTCACCAAGGATGGTCTATTATCTTTTTATGCAAGGGGTAGATTCGAAAGATCAAGTTGGATGCAAGGATTAATTTAGGAATTAATTTTCGTTTATTTAATCTTAGGCTTTTTTTTTATGTTTTAATTATCATTAGATTCTTTAGTCTTTTATTTATTTAAGGTTTATTTAGGCCTAATTCGCTTGTACTTAGGCCCAACCCATTTTTCAATTAGCTAGGGTTTTCTTTTAGGGTTTGTTGCTTATAAAAAGGGGCAGCCATGTTATTTTTTGGGAACAGATTATTATTAATTGAAGTTTATTTCAGAAAGCTATTTGCTTTGCCTTCTTGTGTTCTTGATTGAATGCTTGAATCTCGACTTATCAAAGGGAGTGATCAACCTTTGTGGCGTCTCAAGATTAGGGTTTTAAGGGCTTAGTTTCCTTAGGGTTCTAATTCGATCATCCTCAACACATTCCTAGCAAACCAACTTGTTCCTATTCCATCACTACCACTCCAAATTTTGGTGGTTAGAGCCACACTAACATGACAACTATGACAACTATGTATTTTATTTTTTAATTCTAATTTCATTTTCCCAAACAATTTTATTAAATCATTTCTAGTTGAAGTTTTAGAATAAGTTTTAACTTATGGAAAAAAATGAATTTTTAATAAATCTTTCAAATATTTATCTTCAACCATATTAACACCAAATATCCTATAAGTCCCCCTAATTCAAAGCAACATTTCAATTTTAATAAGCACTATTAAACTTTCTTATAAGTCACACCATACCTCATTAAATAATACCTCATGGAATGGCATAAACTTCCGTATATTTTATTGTGAATTTTTTCTCAAATATTTAAGGAATTGATTTGAGCAATAAAGGATTTGACAAATTCTTTTTGTTATCTTATGGTTCCAACATGTTTAAGGATATTAAGCTTTAAATCATTATGTATTAAGTAAAAATATAAATATTTGAACAATTATCAATTTTTTGTATAAAAATAAAAAAATAAAAATGACCCTTGGGTCGCCAGGTTGGCCTATGAAGGCCCAACCCGGCCGACGGGGGATACCTGGGTCGGGTTCAACCGGGCCCGCCCTTAAGCCGGGTTAGGTCAGTCAGGCCTGGTTAGGGTTGACTTGCCTAACCCGACCCATTTTTTCCACCTCTAGTACCAAATCTATGTTTCAAAGAAATATGATCATTGGAGTCAAGAACGCTCTTTCCTATGTCGAGAATAAGGGTGTGGAAAACTAAGTACCCGAACTAGTTTTGCATTTTGCTAACCTGAATTGAATATTCTTGTTAGGCTATGGAGGTACTCGGTAACCGAATTGATTGTTGAAGTACTTGGTTCTAAACCAAACCAAATTTTTGGTTCGGTTACCGGGTACCCGAATTTCGAACTAAGTTTGCATAGAGTTGTTCAATAAAATTTGAGTCCTACGATTAATACAGGCTGAATTCCTCTGAGCAGAAAAAAAGAAAAAAAGGGAAATTTGCAATTTTACATAGTGTTTAAGATCAATGCAAAGAGTTCTTAGTCACAGTTCTCAATAACCCTAGTTCCATTTTTAGAGTAAAAACAAGATAATAGTTTTCAAACCCAAAAAAAATACATGAGAGACAAAATATTATTATCTTCTGCTTGTCAAATGCATAGGAGATAATGAATCTACACCCAACAATTTTCACCATCTCCCTCTTGACCTTTGCCTGCAACATTCACAACAAGACAAGTGCACAGAAAGGAACAATGAGTGAATATATTTAGTTGCCGAGAATCTTCTAGCTAAGATAAACACTTGAAAGCATCCACACACTCAACATCAAGACAAATAAGCAAGAAAACCTTGTTTCGATTTGGATGAAAAAATATAAAAGAAACAACAATCAGAACATGACATTCATTATTTCATTTTCAATCAATGCTTAACCAAACGCAAAAAAAAAAATCAGATTTTTAGTATAGCGAAGTTATTTGAAGATTTGAACATGCTACTTCACCTTAGTGAATAGCGGCAAAATAGGAAGGACTGAGGTTGTCACTTAAGGATTGACGAGCATGGACCGATGAGTGACTACCTGCTGCAGCGAGGACGTTGGAAGACGGTGAACTAGAGAAGAAGTCGAGCTTCGAGCAAAAGATAATGAGCTGTTTATACCTTGGAGGACTGTAGTCGAATTTAATTGATTTGGGATTTAATGTTTTCTCTGGCTTTAGTCAAAGAAGAAGATGATTAGGGCTTTAGTCGAAAACTGGAAATGTGGAAGATGATTCATATTAGGTCATCGAACTTGATATGTGTAACTTTAACAAACTAACTTTTGTTTTTGACTTTTTGTTTTATTTATTTTTCAATTTTTTAAAAAAACCGGGTCTATTTAGGTGCTTGGTTTACTTATTTCATTGAACCGGTACCCGAAATTGAATATTCGGGTATATTCTAAAGCATAACCTCTACTCGAACCGAATTTGCCATTATCCAAATTTTTTGGTTTGGGTAATGGGTAATTTTGCACACCCCTAGACGAAAATGCCCATTCCTCCAGGCTCTGCAACAGCCGCCAACTTTTACAAAAGTCAACAGATTTTCTGAGATTTGGTCCAACGACTCTCTTACTCTTTAAGTCAACTCTAGGTATAAAAATGAAGATTTTTTGAAGTGAAAAACAAGAAGATAACCGTACAAACAAAAATCTATCTTTCTTGCAAACCTAAGAGCTCAAATATAGAACATCATACTCACTCTCTCTTTGTACTCCTACTTTACATCTTTAGAGAGAAATTTGTAGCCCATTGTGTGTACCAGTCTAGCTTGAAGGCAATCATTCACAACAATCGTTTTACATCTTTAGAGGCAAAATCTTATAAGTCTAGAGGCGAAATCCAATCAAAACTATTGTATTGGTTAAATCCCATTCTAATGGAACTTCGAAGACACTGCCTTGAAGATGTGGATGTAAGAGGTTCTTGATCAAAGCTTCGAGCCACTATAAATTCTCTAAGCATCTCTCTTCCCTTATCTTATTTAATTTATTGCACATTGAATGCTTGAATTTATTGCTATTTATTGTTTTAAGCATTGAAGTAGTTGAAGTTTTAAATTCTGCATTAATTTTAGTTATAAGGTTTTACAAAATATGCTCTGTAAAACCCTATATGGAAAAATAACCCTAGAGGGGGAATGGGATTGTTCCACCATCGCGAACCGTCATTCCTAATATCAACTGTCAATGCGTACGGCTTTAGGGTTTCTAGTATGATCGTTCCATCATGAGGAATGGTCGTACCACCATCGCGAATGGTCATTCCACCATGAGGAACAATTGGTCCATTGGCTCCTTAAAATCTATAAAATTCTGGAAGCATGCACGACTTCCCGGAACATTGACGTTCAACCAAGAACAATCTTTGAGTGGGGGAATGGGTGTTCCACCATCGCGAACCGTCATTCCTAATACCAACGTCAATGCGTACGGCTTTAGGGTTTCTAGTATGATCGCTCCATCATGAGGAATGGTCGTACCACCATCGCGAATGGTCATTCCACCATGAGGAACAATTGGTCCATTGGCTCCTTAAAATCTATAAAATTACGGAAGCATGCACGACTTCCCTCCCGGAACATTGACGTTCAACCAAGAACAATCTTTGAGTGGGGGAATGGGTGTTCCACCATCGCGAACCGTCATTCCTAATACCAACTGTCAATGCGTATGGCTTTAGGGTTTCTAGTATGATCGTTCCATCATGAGGAATGGTCGTACCACCATCGCGAATGGTCATTCCACCATGAGGAACAATTGGTCCATTGGCTCCTTAAAATCTATAAAATTCTGGAAGCATGCACGACTTCCCGGAACATTGACGTTCAACCAAGAACAATCTTTGAGTGGAGGAATGGGTGTTCCACCATCGCGAACCGTCATTCCTAATACCAATTGTCAATGCGTACGGCTTTAGGGTTTCTAGTATGATCGTTCCATCATGAGGAATGGTCGTACCACCATCGCGAATGGTCATTCCACCATGAGGAACAATTGGTCCATTGGCTCCTTAAAATCTATAAAATTCTGGAAGCATGCACGACTTCCCGGAACATTGACGTTCAACCAAGAACAATCTTTGAGTGTGAACGGGCGTTCCACCATGGAGAACGGTCGTTCCACTTTTGATACTTGAACTCGGAAAAGGGGGAAGCTTATAGACATGGAGAAATGGGTGTTCCACCTTCACGAATCGTCATTCCTGACACCAATGGTCGATTTGTATAGCATTAGGGTTTCTAGTATGATCGTTCCACCATGAGGAATGGTCGTATCACCATCGCGAATGGTCATCCCACCACAAGGAACGATCGGTCCATTGGCTCCTTAAAATCCATAAAATTCTAGAAGTACGCACGACTTCTTGGAACATTGATGTTCAGCCAAGAATGATCTTTGAGTGTGAACAGTTGTTCCACCACAAAGAACGACCGTTTCACTTTTGATACTTGAACTTCAACTTGATCTTCAAGGCTTTTCTTTCAAGATTCGTCAATGGCACAAAGTGTTTGAATTATGAGTACTTTGACTTTTGACTTGGATGGAACGGGCATGCTGCTTGGTCGTGCTATTGTGAGCGACTAAACTCCATTTTGGACAGAAGCATGCACGATCACATGGAACGTTGTTGTGTTGAGAGGAACATGCATCTAGGCAACTCTGTGATGCAAGGAACGATCATTTGTTTGTCCTATACAGTCATACCAACTGGGAAAATGCAATTTGTTTTTTGTTATGACTTCTTGTCATAACTTAGCATGTTAGTTAGAGAACCAATCAACTTTTTGATTAGTTTTGGCACATCAAAACATATGAGGGCTCAACATGCTCCAATGATAATCTTGCATATTAATTTACTAAGGCCTTACCGACATCAACATTTGAAAAGTTAGTGCATGGTATTGGTATGCGACAGCTTAATAAGTTACTAAATTAAATTTGCCATTATGAAGGGAGCATTGATCAAGAGGAGCATCAATTAGGGGGAGTTATTGGAAAGGTTCATTGCAAAATTTGAAAACCCCAAAATTTAAAAGTAGAGAGAAAATTTAATACAATCTTCTCATTTCAGCCCCCCTGCTCTTTACATTTCAATCATTCTTAGTTTATTTTATTACATTTACACCCCTGAAGTTACAGCAGTTTGTACTATTGTTAATTTTTTTACAGGTGTAAGGTAATAAAGACTTGAGGATCCAAGCCCAAAAGAAGATATAAGTTGGAAGTAAAAAGAAGAGGATAAAGCTAGTAAAGAGAAATGGGAAAAAGCTAGAAAATAAAAATAAAAAGAAAGTAAGGTGAGGTGAGGTGAAGTGGCACATTAATGAGTTATAAGAAGGCACAAAAAGTTTCTAAGCATTGATTATGTAATAGTTTGTTGTGCAATAAAAATTCTTAGCCTAGGCTCAACAGAGAAGCCCGGGACACATCTCTGCAAGGACCGAGCATCAAGCTTGGGAGCATAAATCCTCGGCAAAAGACGTGAGCAACCAGCTTGCATATGCAAGCATGACATGTGATGAGATCAAAAAAGGGGAGGTGCCCTATAAAAATATCTCCCCGCTCGGACAAATCACCTTACCACGTATAAGCTACATGCCCCGATCATTGACACATGGCAATACGAACTCCATGTGCTTACCATGCAGCTCATGACGCTGAACTCCAAGGGGCCGCTCGTCAAGGGGAAGCCTGTAAAGACACCTTCTATCAGAGGAAACACCATCATGAGCTATGGCCTGGGGGCATGTGAGTTTTCGACCATCATGTGACATCAGACAACGTGATTGATGCGCCTATGATCATAGCATTACTAAAGCCCCTTTTCTCTTTAAAAAGACGACAACAGCCACAAAAATAGAGGGGGGATGGTGACGAAACTGCAAAAAGGAGAGAGAGGAGGGAGAAGAGACGATAGACGGGAGAGAGAACAGAAAAAACTCTCTTTGGCCCAAGCATCAGGTCAAAAGCAAAGAAACTGAATGGAGATATCCCCCTCAACTGCTGGGGGAAACCCTTCTCTTGTATTCCAACTTTATATGAGTCAAATAAAATATCAGTGGACATAGGCCTTATTCGTTTCTTGGCCAAACCACTTTAAAATTCGTCTAGTTTTCACACCATTCTCTAGGAGGCGAATCACCACCTTGGCTACCTCTGCGGGTGGGTCGAGTTTTCTTTACTGGTTCCCAGGAATCACGCACCCATCTTGCTTGGTTCTCTCTGGAGTCAACTGAGTATATCTGGTTGATGCGTGTCTTCGTCCTGACGTTTTAGTCCGTGCGGAAATTTGCATCAACATAGTTGTAATTTAGATTGTAATATTTTCTTTCCAAGGCCAAATGTAAGCACCTATAAATAAAGAGGCTATGTGTTAATTGTAACTCATTTTATACATAAAAAACAGTGAATAAGTTTTGATATTTTCTCTGGTTGTGTTTTCTCAACTATCCCTTATTTTCTCTCCAACCAAACATCATAAATTCTCATCTAAATTCTTTGAAAAACTGCATTGAAGATCTTAGGAACCTCAAGAATGATATAAATTTTATTTGTCATGATTATGACGTGACTGAAATATATTAATTCGGAGGTGTTTAGAATCTAATTATTTCCCTAATTATTCCTTTTCTATTTCCTATAATTGATTATCTATAAAAGATTTGAAAATAGATATTTTCATGCACTTTAAATTATTAATATCTTTCTTTTTTTTTTTTTTTTACTTATTCTATATTGTGATTTTAACTTAAAAAAAAAAAAAAAATTATGAGGATTAAAAAAAGCTTAGATGGGTTCAAATAATAACTCTTCAATTGATTTCCCTCCCTTTTAAATTAAGAGAAAGTTGTAATATGTGAAAAGCTAGCGACAATTTAATATGATGGGTTAAGGATTTATGTCTGGCACCCAAGCCCAACCCATTTATTCAGGGCCTCCAATGCGTGTTTTACGTTTATCTTTATTTATTTATTTATTTTTAATCATATTTTCTTTCTTATCCAATATATTTTGGCACTTAAATCAAAATTGGGTAATCTTTCAGAAAACATTACTTCTACTCATTAGCCTACCAGTTTTCTAGCAATATACACAACTTAGTCAAACGAAAATCTCTAATCTTGTCAATTGGAATTAGTGTACATTGTTCAGTCCTTACCATGGAGCAACAGTAAAATATCGAAGAAATAAAAAGAAAAAGAAAGTGATGGGTATTTAAAGAGTAAAAACTGGGAGTTAAAAGTATTATAAATATAGTAGGTTAAAGGAAGAGAATGGAGTGAGCAAATTGATGTAAGTTTAAGTTATGGGGAAGAGTAGCAACAGCATTAGCAATGGCACATACAGATGGAGCTTCTGTTAAGCTCAGTTCAGTAAGTATAGTCACATCAAAGACAAAGAGTGTCATCAGAAAAGCTGATGAATTATGTTAATTAATTAATCACAAATTTCTAAAATTCTAAAGTGTAATAGTAATATATATATCTATTTGGTTTGACTGCTAATTCCCAAACTGTCTCAAAGGTTAGGGACAAGCAGCAGGTGGCATGAAGTTTCAAAAATAAGATTTAAAAAAAAAAAAAAAAGCAACTCCCAGTTGATAATGACTGAAATGTCTCCCAGTTGAGTTATTTTCTTGTGGGAAGCTTCTTTACTCTTTCCTATGCAATACGGACACTCTCTGTCTTCTTCATCATAATGGACTATGTTATGTTTTTATGCATTTTGAGTTTTTGTTTTAAGTCATTGAGTGAGAAACTGAAAGCTCAACCCTTCCTTTTCCCATCACTATCATCTTTCTTTCTCTTCTTGTGTGTAAAATTTCACGTTTATCTTTTTTTTTTTATGAAACTATATTACTTTGGCCAAAAGAAGTAAAAAAGAAAGGAAATCTCAGTTAATCTCTCTTCACATTCACATCCAATTTATTAAGTGCAGAGTTGATGGAGAAAGATCAATGTAAAAGATTTTTAATTTAGATTGTCAGGAAACCTAACTTTTTTTCTTTTTGCTTCGTGATCTTTTTAGGGTTCATGTACAAACATGTAAAATGACCACACAAATTTTCACATGGCAAAATCGAGTAAAAATTTGATGTCAAAATCTGAGAATCGGTCATGGTTTGATGCTATCGAAGGCTTGCAGTTTTTGTTCGGTGCCAAACATGTCTATAAACGTAAGGGACTAAGTTGTTACATTATTGAAAAGGAAAAGCTACTATTTTGGTAACACACCTTTCTTCTTCAGAGAGAAAAGAGTTTCTAAAGAGCTTCATCTCCTGAAAACTTATATAAAATAATAAAATGTTAATTCTTTTGAAATTCATATTGTCATGTTGTTATTTATATTACGTTTTGATTTTATCTATCCAAATGTAAATGTAATGTATGAAAATCAAGAAAATACAAGAATAAAAGGGTATATATAATAAACTTGTAGATGTCGTATATAACATGGTACATTCTTGTAATTAGATATAACATCATTTACAATACCAAATTAAAGATATAATAAGATGAGTCCTGTTACTTTCAAAATAAATTTCTTCAAGATATTTGCGATTGGAAATTAGAGAGTAAAATCTGTATTTCTTTTCATATTAGGTTTTAAAACGAATATGATATTTACGTTGAATTGTACGGTTGAAAATCTGCATATCTATAACTGTTGAGTACAGGTCTTTGTGCTTGATTGTTTCCTTTTTAGGTTAATTTTGCTATATTGTATCTCTTATTTTAAACTTACACCTGAGTACCCTACTGCAAAATAACAGAGAAAGGTTGTGCTTTCTCTTATATTATCAAAAAGGCACAATCTATATATGTGCATGTAGACTGTTTTCATATAGAATCTTTAGTTTTTGTTACTTTGCAAGGTCATGACAATCAGAAAAAATTAAAATTTACTTTGCAAAATGACAAGCAAAACAAAATAATAATTGCTTTTCAAACTTCATTATTTCCTAAATTCATTGATTGCTTTGACCCCATGTGTATTCTGTATACTTTAACTTTAATTTTCAATGAAGAAAGAGCAAGAAGGCACAGCGTCACAAATACAACACCCATTTTCCCAACTGAGATTCCATTCATGAATTAAGGATTAATTTAACTAAGCCATTTATACCACTGCAAAAATAAGTTGACCAATCAAGATATTAACTGAAATAAAGGCTAATAAAGTTGATTTAAGTACAATGAAACTAGAAATATATCATGGAAAGAGTGAAATTAAGGAACTAATACGATATTAATACCCGATTGCATCCATTAATTAAAGAGAAAAAAAAAATTCATGAGTTTGGAAGAAAACCTAACAAGTAAAGTAACATTAAATTGCACTTAAAGTCCACCTGAAAGGTATTGAATTTTCATGTTCTAAGATCCAAATTAATCCCCAATTCCTACGTGTAAATCTTCACTTCCTGAGTCAGCTCCTTCATCTCACATTGTCAAATTAAACTCTTACCCTTTACAGATATTAAATTTTGTTTAATTCAACTTACTGATTTTCTCCCTTGCTCAGCTTCAATCCATAATTTTCCCATAAGTGATCTCCATCTGCCAATAGGAAACGGAAACAGCTATCACTCACTGCATTCCCAACATTTGAATTGGAAGGTGAAGAACTTTCATTTGTTTGACGAAGTCTCACTGTCTCTGTCTCTTCTTCATTCACCTCACAATATCCTCCTTGATTGTACATCAAGTAACTACTGCAGCTTCTTGAATTCTCTTTCCGTTTCTTGTTAGTTTTCTTCATATAATTGTTGATGTTATCCCACTTCTCTTTGCACATTAAGCCACTTCTGTCATATCCTAAACAAACCATTTTACCTGCTATTTCCTCCCACATTATCTCTTCAGAACACCCACTTTGTTGAAATCTTTCTTCCATGCTGGTTCTCAGTTGTATCAGCCTTGTAATCTCAGATTCTTCCCAGTTATCACTGACCTCTTGACTCCCATTTTCATTCCGGTTTTCACTTTGTTTTTGAATCTGAGAAGCCATTAGCTCCTCACGCGATGAGGTCTTGATCAATTCTTTTCCGGTTAAATTTTGCAAGGCCTCCATTAAAGCAGAATCGCGAGCTTCGATCCAAGCTCTCTCTTTAGCCCAGAACTTATGCTCTCTATCGATGCGAGCTTCCTCTTGTCGCCTCCAATCTTCGTCTCTCAAAATCCTCTCTTGTTCCTTCTGTTCAAGAGTGGTAGTAAGTTTCTCCAACCACGACTCTTGTCTCTCCATTAGCTTCCTCATTTGAGAGTCAATAAATTCTTTTATCTTCATCTTCCAGCTCCTTCCTCCTCTTTTCTTCCTCCTTTTCTCGGTTGAAACATTCTCCATAGTGCTTAAATCATTGTCATCTGATGACGATGAATTGAATTCAGAGGAGTTAGAAAGGCTAAGGCTATCACAAAGCTTTTGATGAGAGTGAAAGAGCTCTTGATTTGCCTGATTAGTACAAGTGTTGGTTCCAGAATGAAAACGAAGACTGGTTCCAACAAGGTGGGTTTCGGGGACTGAAACTGAATTGCTGGTGTCTCCATAGAGAGCCTCAAGTTGCCTAAAGAATCTGTAGTTCTTTCCATCTTGTCTTCCAGCTTTCCCTTCCTTTGTCTTCTTGTAATATTTATATAAATTTTCAAACTTTTCTCTGCATTTCTTTCCACTCCTTTGATACCCATGTTCCTCGGACATAATCCTGTATAAACCATACAAGAAAATAAATAAAGAAAATTAAGCTTTAAAGAGAAATGAACCCTAGCTTGAAATGCAATTTTGAAAAAACAAAAAAAAAACATAATAATAATATACAGAAGAACAGCCATAAAAGTTCCTTTAGTATATAATCACATGCGCTTTCTTTGCTGTGTTTGTACACTTTGGTCAACTAAAAAAAGTATGACGTTTCAAATTGCCAAACAAAGGCGAGAGAACATAATAAATGTCTGGTTCCATAAGATAGAAAACTAGTAGTAGATGATCACTCAACCAAAGAAAGTTGTGCCATCTCTTTTGCAAAAGAAGCTACACATTTTGAAACTGGAAACTGAGCCAGAATTTCAACCATAGAAGCAATAAGCGAACCAGAATGACCAAAGCAAAGAAGAAAACATCACATGGGTCTGAAACTACAACTTCATCACAGTGTAGTCATTTCTAACCCCCAAACCAACAAAACAAAAAAAAAAAAAAAAATTTAGCAAGAGTTTTTCTAAAATGAGATAAAGAAGCCCAATGAGAGTGGTTTTTCCACTTAAAATGTCTGGGTAAACAATTAAAAGACATGAATTGAATATCACAGAAAGAGGAAAGAGAAAGAAATAAAATGTTAGTCCCGTATTTCTTTTTCTCTGTAAGCAAAAATAAATAAAGGGTTTTGCTTGAATCTTCTGAGTAAGATGAAGGAGACGCACCCATTGCTTCATAATCGCTAATAACAAGAAAAACCCATAAAGCAGTCACTGATAAAGAATATTAAAAATAATGAAAAATTAGGGCATTGTATTTGTATACCTAGAGACTTCATCCCAAAGAGGACCCTTTTGATTAGCCTCCTTGAACTTGGAATCAAGACGAGATCTGATCTCAAGAAGAGTTAAAGTCTCTTGTCTCGGCCATCTTCCAGTCCCTCCATCTCCTCCAAAAGAACCACCTGCTTCACCTTCAAACCCACTAAAACTTGGAGTAGAAACAGCCGCACTACTAGTTGTATTATTAGTCTTATTATTATTAGTATTACTAGTAATACTAGTAGTAAAATCTTGAAGCCCACGAGGCATCAAGTCGCTCACTTGACGACCCACCATCAACATCTCATAGTGGTGGCCTTGTGGCGTGGGTGTGAGACTCCGATGACCCGGAAACAACTCCGCCGCTTGTGGGATTACCGGAAAATGAGCAGCTCTACCGTTCATGAGCTGCCGTAGATCCGCCATACCACCATAGTCATGGCGATTGTGATGATGATTGTGATTATGATGATCCTCCATTTCCATATGAAGAAGTAGTAATACTACTGGAGACAAAACAACCACCTTTTAAATTTTATTTTCAAACCAAAGATTAAAAAGAAAATGAGATATTGCAGCTAGCTAAAAGCTTAAAGAAAGTGAGAGACAAGTAAAGCTTTTATGAGAGAAAGAGAGACGAGAGCGGCAGACTCGGATCGTGTCGTCCACGAAAAAGCTCCAATTTAAGCACAGAATAAATGGTCCCATCTCAGTTTCAATGGTATGTATGTATAATTTTCATGTACGTATATAGATTAGTATGAGTGTTCATCTCTCTTTGTACAGAGAATTGAAGTGTTGAGTGTTTGAACAAGGAAGTGGAGAGCAAAAACAAGAGATAAATTTACCCCCCGGGGGTTTAGGTGTAATATAGCCAGATCCTACAGTGTAAATTACCAGAATAGACCCCCTGATTCTAATAGATATTAACCTATATAAAGGTAAAACGGGTAATTTACTCTTATATATATATATATATATATATATAGGGCAGAATAGATAATTCACTCTTAATTCATCAATTTCAGCATGAAAAAAGGTTGCTTCAAAGGAGGTATTTCTTAGTATTTAAAGGGCCAAGACCTTAAATTAGTCGACCAAAAGGTGAGGGTTGATTAAGTCATTCTCTCAACAAAAACATCACACAACATAATAGAGCAATAGTAGAAGTGAAGAGTGTGGACAAATTAGTGGTTGACACGTGGTTAGTTCAAACAAGACGAATTGTTTTACAGGGGAGTGGGCTCTTGCTGACGCCTCTACAGTGCCTAGGATCCTCTCTTTTTGACTCCCTTCTTTACTTTCTCTCTCTACCTACTACAATCTTTCTTTACTTCTTTCCAGCTTTTTCACAACGGCACCGTTTTAACCACTACTTCACCATTTTATGCAAAGTGCTATTATTGATTGCTCATCATCGAGTTATCACTTTACTAATAATACAGACCAAATAATATATGGCACAAAATAATTAATTTTTTGTTTATGAAAAATAATGTCTTGTGTACTAGATTTGACTATCTTGTATTAAATACTTGCACCCTGTTTCTAATAATTTTGATGATAAGTGCGACCAGATTGATTGTTATAGTTTGCTTAATTAATTGCTTTACATAATATATCATGACATCTTCGGTGCAATTATTCATGTTTTCTTCATATAAAACGTGCACTAATTTTTTTTTTTTTTTAGGCTTTTTATATCAAATAAATTTAATCATATGATATTGGTTTATAATTGTAAATATTTATCAAGCGAGGAGACATATCACTTGTTTATTTCATTTCTTTTCACTGTGGATCTTGTATTGTATTTGAAAAAAAGAAACAAAAACATAGAACACAGAATTAGTAATAGAAATACATTTTAATGCGTGATTGGATATATGCATCCTTAATGTGACTTTCATACTTATTATTTTATAATTGCAACTACTATTAAATTTATAAACTCTGACAATTTATTTTTTGATAATTTCATTAAATAATCATTAAAAAAAAAAAAAAATTAGGGTTACGTTACTATTTCTAAAACATGGGAGTGTTCATTACTAATCGATAATTAGCCCTTTTTAAGAAAGTTTTTTGTTGCATTTAATGTTTTTTATTAAAGAGATTTTTTTTTTCTTTTAAATATTGCACAGATCTTTTTAACCTTTTCATTACAATATAAATACATCAATATCATTTTGATATACCGAGGCAATTTTATAATTATTGGATAATTGTATATCATAAAACATTTCTGATAAATTGTTCACGAAAGAGACTATGGTGCCACGATTACATCACATTGACAGTTTTATAAACCAATAGATGAAACATGAGACATAAATATTCAATTTAACAATTACCAGTCATATTAACGATAAAAAACATGAGAGATAAAAAAATTCCTACATAAGATATATGATAAATGCATTGATTTGTGGTGTTTTTTTAAATACTAATATGTATAATTTCTAGATTTTGGCCACCCTAACAAAAATATTAATGTGTAATTAGTTTTTATTTTGACTCATCTAACAGAAATTTCTGGATCCGTTAAAAATGGTAGCAGATAATTTGACCGATTTTTATTTATTTTCATTGATGGAATCAATATCCTCCTATGATTCATAAGTTCTTCACGATTCTTATAATTCTTCTTATGATAGATTTCTATAACACTAGCTAGCTAACAATTTCTATCTTAATTTCAATTTGAAATTGTTTCTTCTTTCTTCACCATTCTTTTAAGGGCTAATGAACTTACACCCTTGAAATTTAATTTCAAAATTAAAATGTGTTAATTTTTTATCATTCTCTGCACACATGCAACCACCAAAAGGTTAATTTAGACTTTCAAATATGTGATCTATGAAATGAAAGATTTTTACACCTTTTGGCCAACTAGAATCTTGACATGGAGTTTGCGACCTTCATCTAAAGATCCCAGTTGCATCTTAATAAATCACTTTTGAATGCGATATATTATAGCTATGATTTGACATTTTTTTTTTAATTTATTAAAAAATTGGAGTTTATACTTTAAAAAAAAAAAAAAAATTCTTTATTACAAGCTATTAAAATTTAAAGAAATTTAAAATTATATATTTTTTTGAAGAGATTATGAGCATAAGGGTTAATACCAATTTCACCCCCTGAAACTCAAGAAATTACATTGGCCCCAAATTGTCCAGAAACTACCATACAGATCTCCTGCTGTTAACTTGAATGTTGACTGCTTTTGACTTATGAAATGTCTGATTTGCCCCTTAACGTTTTTATTTAAATTTAGTTTAAACTCTAAAATCAAAATATCTATAAAAAATAATTAACTACAAAATAATATAAAAAATATAAAAAATTCTTATCCAAACTCTAAAAAAACTCTACACGATACCAAAATGATCAAAACTCAAAAAAAAAAAAAAAATCGAAATAGCTTTTAAATTTTTTATTTTTACATAAATTTAATTTAAAAAAAATAAGAAAAAGAAACATTAAAATATTGAAAATAAATCCAGAACACTAAAAAATAAGTTTAAAATACAGTATAAAGAACTTAAAAGTTTTAATAAAATTAAGAACAAATAATTTGAAAATTTTAATAAGAAACCTTAAAAGATTAATACTATTGAAAATCAAGATTAATAAAAAAAAATTAACAAACAGTGTTTATATGATCAATTTATCACAAAATAATAAAAATCTTCAATTCAATTCCCCAATAACTATCCAATATAATACCCAATACACAAAATTTGGCAACAGCTTTACAATTCCATACACTATACTCAAATCCAATTCGACGCCTTATACACAAAGAAGCTAGGTGGGGAGTGGAGTTCACGGTAGCTGTGAGGATGGAGATGAGGTTTGGGAGTTGGGCTTGCTGTGGTAGAGGGTTGTGGCTATGAAGCAGCTGCCACAAGTTGCAATCTGGCCAAGCCAGACATCGTCGACACATGTTGAAATTTGGCTTGTCCTGACATCGCCACTACAGTCAATTATCTGGCCTGGCCAGATGCCGAGCCGTGTTTGCTACTAGCAATGGCTTTTTTTATTTTTCTCAAACATATATTTTCGTCAATATTTTGGTTGAAAATGTGTTAGGCTTTGTAGGTAAAGAAGCTTTTATCTAATGATATGTAAAATTCCAGATCCAGATTGTGACTAGATCGGATGGCTCTGATCTGTTTAATTTTTTTAAAATTGTCTAGTTTCTGTTTTAAGGTTTAGATTTTCATTAAAAAAAATTGAATTTTCTTTTATTTTTACATAAATATAAAAAATTTAGCTTTTTAAATTTAGGTTTTTTTTTTTTTTTTTTTTTAACTTGCATTCTTTTTCCATCCAAAAATGTCTTTTTTGGCCCTATTTCCGTCAAATTTATCTGAGAAAACTAACAGAGGGGGTGTCTTTGGTAGTTTATGGAGTTTTTGGGTCCATGGTTTAGCCCTAAGCATAAAATGGTCAAGCTTGAAATAAACGATGGATAAACTTTTGTTCTTCTGGTTTCTTTCTCTTTATTGACGCTTCTCTATTTTATCTGTCTTATTTTTTCTCTGGCTATCTAATTCTTTTTCTTAGCCATCTTATTTTTCTCTATTTATTTGATATTCTATCTAAATTCTCTTTATTCTTGACTATCTTGATTAATCTATCTTCTTAATCTTTCTCCTCTGCATAAATTTAAGGTCAGAGCATTTTTTGGTTCACTCTTTCTTATTTTTTTTCCTTAAACTTAAGCAGGCAATTCAAACCTCTGTGGCCAATATCAAAAACCGCTTCATTATCTTGAAAGCAAACATGAACACGTTAAGTAATCAACTAGGATTCTTAAGTATATTATTCAAGAGATCTTGAGTTTGATCCACCCTCAGCTCCTAATAGGGGCAGCCATTGAAAACTTATCTGGTTGTTAACTTCAAGGTCTCAAAGAATTAGTTGAGGTGTACACAAACTGATCTGAACACTGCCAGTCATAAAAAAAAAAATGAACACTAAATTTGCAAACATCAATGCCCACCTAGAAAAATTATTCTAAATAACACTACACGAGAAAAATGGGATAAAACTTGAAATAAGTAACACTATTTATATTGTAATGTTTATTCATTGATAATTGTAATACAAAAATAGTGCACATTAGTATTAGTATTAAGTTCTCTAACAAACCTTTGTGTCTTAATTTAAAGATTGAGAAGTAACTCTTATAGTAGTAATGAATTAGGGGGAAAAAATCTTCCTTTATTTTCACTTTCAATGGTACAACATAAATTGAATAATTTTTGTTAGTTTAATTTATTCAATTGAATTTTGTGGTGTACTTATTAATAATGTTTTTGCAAAGGTAAACAACCCAAATTTTAAACCTTTCAATTTTTGTTATTTAAAAGGATATTATATGTGTTTCAAATTATAGTTGGGTTTTAGAATACAAAATCAACTAGTTATCCATACTTGAATATATTTATTTTTAATTCAAAGTTTAAAAAAAACAAATTCCAATTTTTTTTATATAAATATTGTGTATTATATACTTAGTAAAGCCATTAGCTACCAATGTTTACAATATTATGTTTTTGTTAAGAGTATTATTACACGTTCAAAGAAATTTTACAAAGATTTATATACAAAGTGATGTGACAAAAAATAAATGGAAGATTAACTTATTATATTCACTCATACGTTACTTTGTATATAAATTTTTGTAAGATTTATTTATATATGTAATATTATTGTTTTGTTGATTGTTGTTCCAATTTAATTAGATGTGAGCGAATAAAATAAATTGAATTATGTCAAATAATTCTTTAAACGTGTCATACACATGTTATATAGTTGAACATGTCAGAAACAGGTCAAATTGTTAAATATATCATAAACAAGTCAAATTATTAAACATGTTACAAACGGGTTAAATTGTGTTATGATAGGATATTACAGATTTACAAAATAGGTTTGCGGTTCATATTCATCTTATATATATATATATTGTAACTGAGGTGTCCGTTCAATAATTTTGTCCTATTTGCAAAGGAACCTCTAATATGAATAATCTCACGCAAACCCATTTTTCAACCTCTAATTAGTTCTTAAACTAGAAAAATTTGAAAGATGCACCCGTTCATGCCCTCCTTTTCCTTTTGCCAAGGAAATTGACAAAAATTTTACCGCATTTAAAATATTAATATAATGCAAAATTAGATCCATTGAACTTGGTTGAAAGATCTTGAGGTAATCTATCAAATCCCTCCAACTCGGTTGCCATTAATATTACCCATTTTCTTTTTGCGTAGATAATCAATTGTGCATTGTATGAAAAGAGATGCATGTGGAAATGGCTCTTTTTTATTTCAATATAAAATTTCAATATCGTTCAATCTTAATTTTATTTCGAAAACCCTTTCATCTTATGATCTATATCTTTTTTTGAATATATATATATATATATATATATATATATATATATATATATATATATATAGTACTTCTTCTATATATATATATAGTACTTGTTCTCGAAACTCGAACATAATTTTGGCCTAGTACTTTAAAATGGGCAAAGCCTATGCTATACAACAGTTCCTACATCCTAGTACTTAAACTGTAACCATTGTCCCATCAACATCTTACTATTCAATTCTTAGATTAAATACATCGTAAACACTACCTACTCCTTTCAAAATTTCAAACCTCCCAATTTATTTTCTTACATAATTAAGATAAATAGTGAGACCGACAGATGTTAACTCACTTAGAAAACATTATTAGTTCTTAAAAATTATCGAGTCTTTATTACTGAGATACTACTGACAGGATAGTTATAATAAAGGAAAATGGATATATAATTGTGAATTAACGTGTACGTATCCATACCCCGATAATCAAAATCAATAATTGAATAGAATTGTAGCGTAGTCGTAGTGGGTCATATCTGTAGTTGATAAATTTGACATAAATGTAAAGGTGGACTCCATGTATGTAGCCCATGTGATTATAACCTATTGATGTTGATACACGCACATCCGTACCACACAACTCTTTTGTACTATATACCGCCTTTTTTTTTTTTTTTTTGCTTTTTACTCTATCACCTCATCTTTCTTTCTCATTATAACTCATTGGCAATAATATCCTTTTTTTTTTTTTTTTTTCAATTTAGTATATATATTCACCGAGTTATAATATTAAATAGTGACCGATCAATTTCTGACTCTTGCTCATATTTATACGCAAGGGCTGATACATTTTTATGTATATTTTGAGACCAAACTATACAATAATAATACAATATCATTTTACATTAATTTTTCATTTATAAATATTATGATTTAAGGCACAATTAAAAGATTAGACTTTTTGTTTAAGGACGAGGTATAATTTGATCAATAATGCTAATGACATAATTCCAGATTTGTTGCTGCAACGTGGCAGACATCATTTAATTAACTAATAGGACACTGTAGTGTAGACATGATTAGATTGAAATTGGAGATTGAAATTTGGTTTAAATTTGAATTAATGAATGGTGTTGAATAGTAAAAATAGCAAGCTTTCCTAATTCGAGAAATTAAAGTCCGAATAAAGGTCAATCAAGACACCGACAATTGTACGTTAAAAACTTTTATAAATGTTCAGTGGTCCTGTGGACTTTGCTATTTTAATGCATTCGTAACTCATAATGGCCATTTTTACTCTTTGTCAAGAAATTATTCGAAATATTAATATTACAAGATTTAGCAGTATTTACTATAGGGGTTTTGATGCATATCATCATCTAAATACATTGGATTGAACAATGTCATCGATAATAGTAATGGTCATAACCAGCGGTACTGTAGTTGAACGCTTTAAAATATGATTTTCAATAGACAAATGTTAGTTTTTTATTGGTTTAGTGTACCACCTATCATATATTTGACTAAATTGTGAATGATAAAAACATTGAAAGTTCAATGACTAAATTTAGTAACCTGATTCGTTAATTAATCGTACTTAATAGAAAAAGAATACTAAGATATTATTATATTATATCTTTGACTTTAGACAAGTAATATTGGATGCAAAATCTATGATGAATGAAATTGTATAATACCTAAATACAATAAATATGATATTTCCTATCCATATTTATTGTTAAAAGTTCTAGTTATGCCACTGCCTCTCAGGCGCGGAGCCACCTTCAGAATTGGCCTCCCCAAGCCCAGTACTGGATCCTGATTCTTCTGAGTAAATTAGAAGGGTTATAATAAAGTCTGGAAAGGAAATGTCACATCATTTTATATACAAACTTTTTATAATTTATAATTAATAATGTTTATATTCTTAATCATTTTCCTTTTTCGACTCTCCCAATGGTATCTTGATTTTAATTAATTTTTTTGTTGCAGAAATCTTAAAATCATGATATCTTTTTTTTTTTTTTTTTTTTGGATTACAAAAAAAAAAATATATTAGATTCGTGACTTTTGTATTTTTAAATTAAAAATTGGATTTTTTTTTAATTTATTATAAATTTAAAATGGTAATTCTAATCATCTTTTTCAATAAGTAAAACCAAATATGACACTCAATTATAAAAACAAAAATGAAGTTTCTTTTTGTATCAAAATATATAAGAAATGAGAACAACTTTGTGGCTTACATAGTTTTTAAACTCTTTTAAAAATGTTATACATTTTGTTTCCCCAATCAGAATAATTGGGGTGTAGGTTGAGGATGGTGGAACGCAGAGAGTGTCCAATATCATGCTCATGCATGCACGTGATTTGCCAATGGTGGTAATCTGATGATGATCAGATGAACCACATTCATTTCTTGACCCACCGGTTCTTCACTCCTCTGCTTATCTGTGTGTATTTATTATTTGGTTTCTCTCTCAGATCACTCTGTAATTTCAGACTATATTTTACTTTTTATCCTTTTTTCTTTGTCAAAAGATGATACGGAAACAATTGAAACGAAATACACATAAAAAGTAGAAAGAGAGAAATATTGAAGTTGAATATCATGAATTGGGCACATACTCAACAGGAGAATCTCAGTCTCTCTCTGCCCACCTCAGTCTGAATTTGCTTCAGAAAATTCAGATCTGATTGCTTGCTTTTTAAGTAGCAGAACGTTCCATCCATGCATCTACATGCATGCATGCATGCATCACTTTTCTATTTTCTTTTTTGGATAAATATACAGGAATGGTGGTAATTTTTTTATAAGAAAACTGATCTCTCTAGAGAATTTGTAATAATTTTTTAAAGGGGTTTTACTCAACCTTCCGGATGAAATTTCAGAAATAGCATAAATTCCATTATAGTATGATTTTAATACTGAAAACTTAACGCTTATTATTACTATAAACACAGGAAATTTTTTGGTTATATAGTGTTATACAGAAGGGGGGATTATTGCTATTAACCTTATGGGTATTGTATAATTAAGCAATCTATTAAGGCGGTAAAAATAGTTTTTTCTTTTGAAACAAAAAGAGGTGCACGAGTGGCCCATAATTAACGCTGATCAGGTGCTGCTGCAGGAAACGCTCAGACCCTGCTGCTCAGGATGACGCGGCATATAATAAATTGAGTGATGATTATTTATTTTATTTGTTTGATGAAAGAGAGAGAGAGAGAGAGAGAGGGGTTTGGTTAACTTGTGAGAATAGAAGATGAAGTAGCTTTGTCTTGACACATTTAGGTAAGGGGGTCCACTTCTCTAGCTGGCCATCATTTTGTTTTGATGCGATGGGATGTGATGGATGGACAGGATGTATTGATCAGAATATCACGATTAAAGGAGAGAGACAAAAACATTTCATGAGAGAGAAAAAAAGAAAAAGTTTTTCCTTTTCTCTTTGTACCCATTTTCAAAAGTGTTATCTCCAAAAGGATAGACCCCAAAACATTAGAAAAGTGTTTCTCCTTTTTTTTCTTTTTTTCTTTTTTTTTCTCCAAGGATTTGATTTTTTAGATTTCTCAACTCGTATCATTATAAGAATTTGTCCTTTAAAATTGAATCTGACTAAAAAGACTGGAAAAATTGAAATATTTGAAGGAGGTTATTAATGATTATTCGATTATTATAAGTATTCTTTTATTTATTTAATTACTATATACCCCATGTTTCCCTTGTTGATATAAAGATAGGATTTATTCCATACACACTCTTGTGAGATTGAGATCATTCACCGTGTAAAACATCTAAACCTCCTATCATTATTTAAAAAAAAAAAAAACTTTTTAAATTATTAAAAGTCCCATTATTTAGAGGATTTTTCTTTTTTGGTAACGGGTTATTCAGTCAGTTTGTACATCCTTCAACTAATTTTTGGAGTTTATTGAACACCTTACAAGCGCAAAGGATTAAAAAAGATACAATATTATTATGGTAAATGACCTTAAGATTTAAACCCAAGATCTCAAAGGAATGAAGCAATTCTCCTTGACTGGCCAGCCAACCTTTGTCAATAATTTAAAGAGATATTTGATGATTTTGGTAACGATTAGGTGTGCTTATTACAATTTCACAAGGGGATGTATAAAATAAACCTAAAAATACAAATTAAATCTAATCTTGTTAAATAATTTAATCTTTTTTTTTCTCATTTAATGTAGCCCTCTTTTAGATTAAGATAGAATGATATGAAAGCCGAAATTAACGATATGGTAATTATGTGATTAAGAACCACCATACTTTTATAATTATTATAAACTTCGTTGAATCAATTTTTTTGTATATAACTTAAAGAGATTGCAGACTTGAAATGTGGCCACCTAAAGAGTGTTTTGACTTTTGTGTTGCCATGATGTCCTATCTCTATTTACCAAAACTGGTTTGATTCATTGATTGTTTAATTGAATAATTAATTAAATTTACATTTACATAATCAAGTTAATTTTCTCTTTCTCGTTGTCACAAAATTCTATTGGATTTGTGATGTTAGTTAAATGTGCAATGATTTGTTTTTGTAACAAGTATGCTTTAATTAATGCTGTCAATCTTCGGTGGTCGTCAACTGTCTGCAAATCTCCATTCCATGCTAATATTAATTATAATATATATTTTAAGTTTCTTGTTACATCTTTTAATACTTACTAATGCAGTTAATTTTTATTTATTTTATTTTATGGGATGATTCTATTGGATATTATTTAAAACCTTTCATTTCTAATTTAATATTTTTTATCAGATAAAATTATGCTCTATTATATTTTTAATTTTAAAAACTTAGATTCAGAAAAATAAAAATCTTATTTTCCAAATTATTGTTAGTGTTGATAATTTGTATTGGGTATAAGTCCAATTGAACATTTAAAAAAAAAAAAATTTTGACAATCAAATCTTTTGAGAAACAATTATATTTCATATTATCAAACAAAATTCAAGTTTCTTTAACAAAATTGGAGATAGAAATCATAACATAAATCCATCAGATATTAGGAAATTTAAAGAGCTTGCATGAAGCATTAATCTAGATTGGCTGAAAGATTTTCGTTCACAAAAAACGGAGTATCAAGGAAGCCAAGTGTTAAAAATGTTCTTTGGATTGTCATTATTTTCTTCACGGTCTTTACCTGTTAACTCTCACTAGTGACGTTTAGGCAAAAACATAACTTCTATTGTAATTTTAGTGGTGCTATATAATAATTAACTCAAGAAAAGATAAAAGTAAGCAAAGTAAAATAAAAAAGTTGAAAGTGAGAGACTTGAGAGATATGGCATTGATATTATTAAAGCCCTTCAAAGTTTTGGATTGATTTCAAATGAAAGGGATGGATGGGACTCAAGAAAAACCCAATGTGAAAAAAACCTAAGTAAAGAAATACAAATATGCAATGAAATTATAACGTGTAGTTGGACGTGTTTTATACTGCCTCATTAAAAACCTTGTTAAGAAAACCCAGTGGAACAAAACCTAATCAAGGAAAAAAGAGTACAGAGCACATATGTCTATTACAATAAATAGTACAATATACTTTTCTTAAAAACTCCTAATCGATGCTCCTCTTGATAAATGCTCCTCCTCATAATGGTAGAATTAATTTAGTAACTTATAAGCTGTCGCATATCGATGTTATACACTAACTTTTCAAATGTTGATGTCGGTAAGGCCTTAGTGAATAAATTTGCAAGATTATCATTGGAGCGTATTTGTTTGACATCAATCTCTCAATTTTGCTGGAGTTCGTGAGTGTAAAGAAACTTCGGTGAAATATGCTTGGTTTTGCCTCCTTTGATATATCCTCCCCAAACTTGGGCAATACATGCTGCATTGTCTTCATTTATAATTGTGGAAGCATTTGAGGTACGTGACAATTTGCATGTACTTTCAACATGATGGATGACAGATCTTAACCATAAGCATTCTCAGCTGGCTTCATGAAGCGCAAGAATCTCGGAGTGATTGGAGGAAGTGGCAATCAATGTTATTTGTTTTGTGGAGCGCCATGATATTGCAGTACCATAGTAAGTGAAAACATATCCCGTCTGCGAGCAGGCTTTATGAGGGTCAAAAAAGTACCTAGCATCTGTATAACTAACTAATTTAGGATCATTAACCGATTTTCTTGGATAAAATAACCTAAGTATTTTGTTCCATTGAGGTAATGAAAGACATGTTTGATCCTATTCCAATATCAGTGAGTTGGTGTAGATCTAAATCTTGCCAACTGATTCACTGCAAATGCTATGTTCGGTCTCGTACATTGTGCCAAATATAATAATGCACCTATTGCATTTAGATATGGTACTTCAGAACCAAGTATATTTTCATCGTCTTCTTTAGGACAACATGGATTCTTTATAGGATCAAGAGAACAAATTACCATTAGGGTACTCAAGGGGTGAGATTTATCCATATTAAATTGCTTTAGGATCTTTTCAGTGTAATTTGATTTATGGAGCAAAGCTCTATTTGAATAATGCTTAATCTGCAGGCTGAGACAATACTTTGTTTTCCTTAGATCCTTCATTTCAAATTCTCTTTTTAAGTACTCAGTAGCTTTTGTGAGCTCTTCAGGAGTCCCTATTAAGTTCATGTCATCGACATATATTGCCACAATTGCGAATCTTGATTCTGACCTTTTTATAACGACATACGGGCATACAAGATCATTGATGTATCCTTTATTCATTAGATATTCACTAAGATGATTATACCATATTTGTCCTGATTGTTTCAACCCATATAATAATCTTTGCAATTTTATTGAATATATGTTCCTTTTTTTGCTTCTGACACTTTGAATCCTTCAGGGATTTTCATATAGATATTAGTATCCAGTGTACCATACAAATACACAGTGACAACGTCCATGAGACGCATATCAAGTCCTTTTGAGATTGATAAACTAATCAAGTATCAAAATATGATTGCATTCATCACTGGTGAATACGTCTTATCGAAATCAATTCTAGGTCTTTGTAGGAAACTGGGCCATTAGTCTGGCCTTATACCTTGCAATCTCATTTTTCTCATTCCGTTTCCTTGTGAATACCCCATCGAAATCAATTCCAAGTCTTTGTAGGAAACCTTGGGCCACTAGTCTGGCTTTATACCTAGTAATCTCACTTTTCTCATTTCGTTTCCTTGTGAATACCCACTTGTATCCTATAGGTTTTACGTTTTCAGGCATTTGGACTGTAGGTCCAAATACATTACATTTTGTTAGGGAGGTTAATTATGCTTGAATTGCCTCTTCCCATTTTGTTGGCCAATCATATCTCTTTTGACATTCATCAATAAATGTGGCTTAAACTCATCATTCATAATTTCAGTAGCTACTGCGTATGAGAATATGTTATTGACAATAGTTGTTTCACGATTCCACATTTCTTTACTATGAGCATAGTTGATAGAAATTTCTTCATTTCTATGTTCTTGCATTCTTTCAGGGATTTGTTCCTCTTTAGGGGCTTGTATTCTTTCAAGGACTATTAACTTTTTTGGAGTTAGTTTAGAAGATGTGGAATTGTTTATTATTCTAGTATTGTCAATATTGGCACCTATTTGATTATGTGCCTTTCGTTTCCTAGGAACAATATCCTTGGATCCAATAGGCCTACCACGCTTCTGGCGTGTAACAAATTAATCGATTGCTGCCTGCATGGATTGTTCATTGGTAACATCAATCCTTGTTGGAGTATTCATAGCAGGAATGTATGATCTCGTTATTTTCGCTAAATCTGTAAATGCATCAGGCATTTGGTTAGCAATGTTTTGCAAATGTGTTATTCTTTGTACTTTAATTTTGGATTGAGATGTGCGATGATCTAAATGAGACATAGAATTCACTTTCCAAGAAAGTTCAGGCCTTACTTCAGGAGGCTTTATCTTTCCCCCTAAAGGAGGAAATATTATCTCATCAAAATGGCAATGCGCAAAACGTGTGGTAAACAGATCACCCACCAAGGGCTCAAGATATCTGATGATGGATGGTGAGTCATAGCCAACATATATTACCAAACTACGTTGGAGTCCTACTTTGGTGCATTGAGGGGGTACAATTGGAACTTGCACAACACAACCAAAATTTCTTAAATGGGATATATTAGGCCGATGTCCAAATACAAGTTGTATTGGAGAGTATTGATGATATGCAGTGGGTCTTAGATGAATTAACGCCACAACATGAGCCTAGGCAGAAGTCGGTAATTTCGTACATAATAGCAAAGTTCTTGCAATTAATTGGATACGCTTTATAAATGACTTTGCCATACCGTTTTGGGTATATACATGTGGTATTAGGTGCTCAACATCAATTTCGATTGTTGTACAACAATCATCAAATGTCTTTGAGGTAAACTCACCAACATTGTCCAGACGGATTGCTTTAATTAGGTAATCTGGAAAGTGTGCCCATAATTTGATAATTTGTGCTAGCAATCTAGCAAAGGCAACATTATGGGTAGATAGTAGACAAACATGTGACCATCGTGCCGATGCATCAATCAATACCATAAAATATTAGAAATGTCCACTTGGTGGATGAATAGGTCCACATATGTCCCTTTGAATTCTTTATAAAAATGATGGGGATTCTAGACCAACTTTAGTGATGGATGGCTTAAGTGCCAATTTGCCTTGTGAGCAAGCAATACAAGCACTCTCATTAGGTGACATAATCTATAGGTTCTTTAATGGGTGCCTATGTGAGTTTTCTATGATCCTAAGCATTATAGTAGATCCTGGATGACCAAGACGGTTGTGCCAAATCTTAAAAAGTTCAGGATCATTGAACTTCTGGTTTATAACTGCATAGACTTTAACATTCTTCAGGAATGTGTAATAAAACCTTGATGAGAAAGCGGGGAGTTTCTCCAGTACATGCTTCAGGCATGAAATATTAGCAATGATGCATAGAAACTCTCCATCCCTTTCACTTAAAGTTTCAATGTGGTATCCATTGAGTTGTATATCTTTGAAACTAAGCAAATTTCTTATGGATTTTTTAGAATATAGAGCATCATGGATACTTAATTTAGTTCCACTTGGTAACACGAGTATTACTCTTCCGGAGCCCTCAATTATGTTTGTAGATCTTGATATGGTATTTATTTTGGCCTCAGTAAAGGTCATACTTAAGAAATATTTTCTATCCTAAAGGATGGTGTGCGTTGTTGCATTGTCTACTATACAAATGTCTCCACCATTACTGGATATCGATGTCCTAGTTTCGAAGTCCATTCTTAAAAAAATTTACATTAGTAAGGGTGTTTATACAACTTCATCTTCATGATATGGAACTTCAGGTCCATTTTTGTCTCTGTTTTATAAACTTCATGTTTGTAATCAGTATTTAGAACTTCAAGTTCAATTATCATACAAAAGATGGAAGCACAATTACTAACATTGGTTATCGAAAATATAATAAAATCATATCTAACCATAAAAGTTGCATTCAACAAGAATAAACAAACCCGACCATGAAGGCAATATTCAACAATAATAAATAGATCCAGCCGTAGAGGTGGAAGTTAACAATAATAAATGGATCCGACCATAGAGGCGGAATTTATCAATAATAAATAGATTCGACTATAGAGGCAAAATTTAATATAATAAATATCCAGCTATAAAGGCCGAAACAAAGATTAAAGAACACATGTAAGATCGAAGTGCTTACTTTCAATGGGGGTGCAACGTTACACTTGTTAAGCTCTTCATGCTAATAACATGTTGTAATTTTAGTGGTGCTATCTAATGAATAACTCAAGAAAAGATAAAAGTAAGCAAAGTAAAATAAAAGGGATGAAAGTCAGAGAGTTGAATGATATGGCATTGATATTACTAAATTCCCTCAAAGTTTGGGGTTGATTTCAAATGAAAGGGATGACCACATTTTTTGTACAACAACTTGTTAATTTTTGACTATCAAAGAATAATTGTATAAAATAAACATTAATTTAGACATGTGTCACATATCAATAATATTTTATTTAACTATATATTATTATTTATTTGTAATATATTATTTATGAACAAATATAATCGGAATATTTATTAGGCCACTAGTCATTCTCCAGTTTCGATATGAACACATACAATCGAAGTATTTATTAGCCAATAGTCACTCTCTAGTTTCGCAAAGATCACTAGCCACCAATTTTAATTCCATGACATAACTTGGGCTTTGAACACTTACTTAAACACAATATCACTACACTAGTAGCAAGTTCACAAACTACTCATAAGGTCAAGTTGAAATAACCAAACTGTAAGTATTTTTGTTAACTTATGAAGATGTGTGTGCACATTCACTTCTAATGTTTGCACTTTTATTTGGTTAAGCACAATTGTGTATGTAGTTTACACATATTGTAACATATTGCATAAATGTGTGCACATTTCCTTAGTCTGAACTTATTGCAAATATGTGGACACATTTGAGCCAGTTGTGTAAACATTTTTCTAGTTAGACCCTTCAATACAGGTGTCATGTTTTCATTTGCTTTTTAGGATATTTTCTAGTTTTGAAATACGTGTGAGTGGTCCAATTACAGGTGTAAAATATTTCAAAAGTGGTCCAGAAAAGTTGTTGTGCCTTTTTTAGATGTGGTCCAACAAAGTTGTTGAAAACTTTCCTTACATAGCCCAACATGTGTAAGCCTTTGTCGGCTAGATGTCTAAGGGTTTGTTGAGCAAGGATTACATAATATCTTCTTCATCATTGGTTTTTTTTCTTGAACTTGAATACTCCATTTTTTTCTCTGAAAGTTCTCAGAGAGTTTATTCTTTGGTCAGGTTCCTTATTTGGTTTTATACTCAAAATACTTTGTTTATGTGTTGTTGTTAAGTGTTTGTTGGAAAATGGTTCCTTTGATAAAAGCTTGAAGGGAGTTCAAGCCATGGAGCTGAAAGTTGACTTCGATCTTGAAGCTTGAGTGGAACTCAAGTTGTCTAGGAGGTTTCTTGGATTCAAGTAAGTTGTAGTAGAACATTGGAGCAATAAGAAGGTGGAGTTAGAGTGCAATGAAGCAGAGAGTGTTTTACATTGCTTTACTTAATTTCAACACTATAATTGACTTGCAAATGTTTGCAATAGTGGATTTGCTTCATTTGGAAATGGTCCCATAGATGTAGGCTGTTTAGCCGAACCATGTAAAATCCTTATGTGCTTTACTTTATGTCTTTCATGATTGGTATTGTGTTAATGATTGAATGGCCATTCCCACAAGCACTAATGAACTCAATCAATTTATTCCAAAAGAGTTTAATGAACTAAATAAGTCATGAACTTTCATTTGCTATCAGAGCGCGTTCTGAAGAGTTATTTCAGTAGATCCGTTCTTGTTTGCTTGTGTTTGCGCCTTGTTCTTGCTTGTTTTTGCATTTGATTGTTCTTGTGCGTTTTTTATTTGATCTACCTATTTTCTATGTGTGTATCCATTTCTGCCTTGCGTGTGTTGTTCACATCTGTCCTCTGTGTGTCAACATCTGTTGTGTGTTTTATCATGAATTTTTTTAGTGAAGGAGGGTCTACTAACAAACCACCCATATTAGAAGGACCAAACTACCCTTATTGGAAGCCAAGAATGCGTGCTTTTCTAAAGTCTATTGATGAAAGGGTGTAGATATCTGTTGTGAGTTGTTGGAAAGCACCTGTAGTTGTTGAAGATGAGGTGACTAAACCAAAACCAATAGATGAGTGGACCAAAGCTGAATTAGATCTTGCCAATTTGAACTCAAAAGCCATTCATGCCATCTTTAATGCTGTAAATGTAAATCAAATGAAAATTATTGCTAATTGTGAGATAGCTAAGGATGCATGGGATAAGCTTCAAGTAAAAAATGAAGGAACTGACACTGTTAAGAAGACAAGACTTAGGAGACTAGTCATTGATTTTGAAATTTTGACTATGCATGATGATGAAACTATTATTGTTTTTCATGGTAGAATTTGTGATGTTTCTAATGAGTGTTATGCTTTGGGAAAAATTTATTCTAATACTGAACTTGTCAGAAAAGTTCTATGCTCAGTGCTTGAGGGATTTATGTCAAAGGTGGCTTCTATTGAAGAATGTCGGGAATTGGACACTTTGGAACTTGATGAATTGATTGGATCACTTCAGACTTTTGAGCTCAATCTGAAAAGAAAATGTTGATGAAAGTGAATTGAATGATGATAAATGTGCCTAAGGGATTACTCACAAAAAAGTTTGCCAAATTTTTGATGAAAAACATGAAAAAACCAAATGTGGCTAGAAAAGGTAAATAGCCTTTTGTGAAAAACTTTTCTGATTAGTCTAGTCCTTGTGTTTTTTCAATAGAAAATGAAAAGAAAAACAAAGGCATTAAGTGCTTTGAGTGTGAGGGATATGGGCACATCCAAGCTGAATGTGCTAACACTTTGAAGAAAAAGGGTAAAGTGATGGCTGCTGCCTTGAGTGAGAGTGACGAAGAAGAAAATGAGAGTGAAGAAGATGAGTCTGGTGAGATTGAAAACTTTTTAGCCTTTACGGTTAATCAAGAGGATAGTGAGAGTGTGTCATCTGATAATTCAAGTGAGTCTATGAAGAGCAATAGAAAGCCTATGATAAAATGTATGATCAATGGTTAAAGGCAATCAAGAAGTTGAAATCCCTTGAAGCTGAAAACTCAACCTTGTTGAAGGAAAATAATATTTTGTCAAATAATGTTTTGTCCTTAATTTCTAAGCTAACCAACAAAGATTTGTTGTTGGATCAAACATTGAAAGAATTAACTGAGACTAAGGCCATTGTTGAGAAGTTAAATGTAGGTACTTGCAAACTTGGTGAAGTACTTGGGAAAGGAAAATTGTTTCGAGATAGATCTAGCTTGGGATTCACTCCAGGTGTTAGCACATCCACGTTTGGTATGCGCACATTTGTCAAGGCCTCAAAACCTACTGTTGCTGTTGTTGCTACTGCTAGGAAACATTATGTGAAGGTAAATAAATTTGTTCTAATTTGTCACTTCTGTAATAGGAAAGGTCACATCAAACCTAAATGCTTTAAACTCTTTTCCTATTTGAAAAAATGTCTTGAAAAACATGATATGTTTTCACATTTGTCACCACATTTAAAGGATGTTCTTAAGACTAAGAGGGTTTGGAAACTCAAGTCTAATAAATAAGACGCTCTATTTATTGCTTGTTTTCTCTCTTCAATGCAAAGAGCCGTTACTGCATTTAATGCATGTTTGAAAGGCCTGCAGACACAGAGGAACAGGTGTTCCACCATCTTGAACAGTCGCTCCGGACACCAATGGTTAATTCGTACAACTTTAGGGTTTTTGGTATGATCGTTCCACCATGAGGAATGGTCTTACCATCACCTCTAATTGTCATTCCATCGCGAGGAACGATTGGTCCATTGGCTCCTTAAAATTCATAAAAATTCCAGAAGCATGCACGACTTCCTGGAATGTTGATGTTTAGCCAAGAACGATCATTCCACCACGGAGAACGGTTGTTCTACTTTTGATACTTGAACTTCAACTATCTTCAAGGCTTGTCTTCTAAGATTCGTCAAAGGCGCGAAGTGTTTGAATTCTGAGTACTTTGGCTTTTGACTTGGATGGAATGGGCATGCTGCTTGGTCATGCTGTTGTGAGCGACTAAACTCTAGTTTGGATAGAAGCATGAGCGATCACACAAAATGTTGTCGTGTTGAGAGGAGTGTGCATATAGGCAACTTTGTGATGCAAGGAACGGTTGCAAGTGAGTGAAACAGATTTGCGCAATGGAAAAACAGAATATAAAACAAAACAAATCTGATCATCACGTTAACGACCCAAAATCCGGGCAAAGATTATAACGTAATAAACGAAAAACATGTAAACAAAAAAAAAAAAATGTATGAATCAAAGTCTAACCCATACAAGGATTCGGAATACATTACCAACGTTTGGAGGCTCTTCAATATCTCAACGTTTGGAGGCTCCTTCAATATCTCTGATTTGATCTCGCTCCCGATTCAAAGTAGAATCGCACTCACGTCGTCCACATGAAGATAATCCGCAGAACCCTTGATTATTTTGCTAGAACAGTCAAGGGCTTCAAGAATCAAGAAAGAACACAAAGAAAAATCTTTCCTTTCACTAAGGAGTGAAAACGTGAGAGAGAGAGAGTAAAAAGGGTGGCTAGGGTTTTTAATTATTCAAATGAATGAATTAATTCTCTTCTGTTTTAATTTTAAGTTGCACTTATATAGTGCAACAATTAAAACCCTACTCCACTTAGGAATAGCCATGGGCTCCAACCCTAGTTCACCCTTGTAACCAAACACCCATTTTATGGTATTTTAATTAATTAATTAATTATTATTATAATTAAAATCAATTAATATATAATAATATATTAACATTTAATTAATAATAATTCATTTAAATATATGCATAGAAATATTTTAATATAATCTCACTAATTTAATTTTAATATTAAAACTAAATACAAGCAACAACCTCAGCAAATTTAATTGCACTGTGAGATTACCAAAATACCTTTCATCTTGAAAGACGAAAATACCCTTCTAACAAATTGATTTTTAAATTATTTTCTAAGTGTGTGACCCGTAGCTCCTCATCATTTGGTAGTGTGTAGTATCGTGATTAACACCAATTAATCGCCTCACTACACACATACTAAGATTGGCCCCTAGCAAGGTATCATGGCCACTCGATAAATTAAGATTCAGAGAAACCGCAGCCTGTCAACTGTATGGTTACTGTGATATCCAATCATTTCATCATCTGTTATCTCATCGAGAGCGAGGTACATAAATAGTGTCAACCTCAGACATCATCGACATGTTTGTATTCAGTTAATGGACCAATAACCGAAATAATAAATTGGATTGAGCATCAACTCAATCCCATTGTGGCCATAGATTTAGTGTCATTGCCATTTACTGAATTACCCAGTGAGATAACTTCTCTTGTACCCAGGAGTGATGAATCCTTTATCGATCCACCATAGTCTCGATACACTTCTCAATGTAGCCAATCACTACCGTATTGATAGCTCTGAATAGAACTACGTTGGGGTACTGTCAAACTACACCAATTGGTGCGCAATGTGCTCCGGTGATCTCAAGTCTAAGGATCACATGCACCACCATCCGTTGGAGGATTTATTCCATAGACACTAGGGTTACCATCTATATGGAATCCTCTGGTAGGTCTGTCCAGTGAATTTGCCTCTAGCAAGCACCCATGCGTTGCGTTGCACCAGGTTGTCGGCAAACAACCTTGACAAGTGAGATCAGTCACTGCCTTTCGATAAGGTCGTTCAATGCTATGATAGCCTTACCGTATTATCTGTGTCCTTGGTCAGAATAATACTGGGGCTATGGACGTTTCTAGAATGACCACCATATGTGATCATAGGGTTCGCACTATCAAGATTTGAAATACTTGATACCCTCGTCACGGTTATACCATCTTAAGGACATATATCATTACATATAACTATGATTTACACGATATAGAAGAATATGCCTTTGATTGCTAAATAAATATTTATTCTATAGTCAATCTTACAATAATAGATCAGCTTTAGGGCATCTACTCTAACAACGGTCTTTCCTTTGTCTTACACGGTCATACCAACTGGGAACATGCATTTTGTTTTTTGTTATGACTTCTTGTCATACCTTAGCATGTTAGTTAGAGAACCAATCAACTTTTTGATTAGTTTTTGGCACATCAAAACATATAAGGCTCAACAATATCCCTCTTTTTGATTGATGACAAAACTAAACAAAAATTGAGTTTCATATCAAAGTATAAAACCATACACAACATGCCAAAAAAAAAATTAAAACGCTCCTCCTTAGAATATGCATAACCCAAAATAAACTAATCACAATGCCCTCTTACACCAAGCATATCCATTCTTCTTTTCAAATAAGAGTGTAATACTCACTTTTAAGGTCAAAAGAAGAAATTCACAAAATAATTTTTCATTTCAACACATCAACACACTTCAAACATCAAACACTCAATAATCTCTCCCTCTTTTTGTCATTAAGCAAAAATATATCAAGTAATCAACACATCAACGCAATGAGATATAGGAGTGATGAAAAGAAATGCATAAAATATAACAATTAAGTATAAAACATAATCATTGATAATCTTATTTTTTATGGAGATTTTGCATTGAATTTCAATAGGATTTAGGATACTTTTAATACATTTTGGGCCATAATTGATACTTAATTTTATTATTTTTATTTTGCAACCCTAAACGATGATTTAGAGCATAAATAACGGTTTTGAACATAAATGGTGTAACTTGAGTTCTACAACTCGGAATTACCTGAATTAAAAATACATAAAAAGATACGAAGCAAAGCTACAACTTTCATGTTTTGTGTTTTTCCTTATTCTGACTGGAAGAGGGTGAACACTTGGCTTGAAGTTGTGAAAGGCACGTTTGTGAACTGAAGAAGACGTCTTTGGAATGTACTTCAGTATTTTGGCTATAACTTGAGATTTAGACCTCGGATTTGGATGATTCTAAAATAGTTGGAAAAATAATTTAAAGGTATACAATTCTTGTGTTTACCATGTTTCCGTATTTAGACATTATCATGCTCAAATTTGGCCCAAAAGCTCTTTGCCACGGCAAAGAAAAAGTTTCGCAATGGTGAAATTGCGTCTGGTGCAAAAAAAAAAAAAAAAAAAAAAAAGACTTCATCCTTAAGTGGGAGGGGTGTAAATTGAAGCAAAAATGAAGGGAAAGGCAGGCTGGAGGTCTTTGGTTCGTTCAAGGAAGGAGAAGACACTTGAAGAAGAAGAGAAGTGAAGATTGAACAGGATCTAGAGAAGATTCTTCATCCTTAGAGTCTATTTTCAATAATGAACTTTCATTCTTCTTGTTCCTCTTGTTTTATTTCATTTTCTAGTATGAACTAAGTTGTTTAGCTAGGGTTTGATATATCCTTGATACAATGATTCAATTTATATGATTTGAGTTGCTTTTAGTTCTAATTTCATGATTTGAGTGTTTATTTTATGCTTATTGTCTTTGGATGCTTGATCACCATTCAAATGATGTGTTGTTCATGATGAGATTGAGAAGTGATACATGATATGTGCTTCTTGGGATAAATACCATAGATTGAGCGAAAACTAGAGATAGACAAATGCGATCTATGAAACTTAGATAGATTTCCACAGAGCTTAAGAGACTTTGAACTATTAAACTTCAAACTATGGTTTTGGAAGGTTAATAGGAATAGGTGGGGTGGTATAACTTGAGAAGGAGTACCAAACTTCATAGGAATCTGGTTTTCAATCAAAGGAATTAGAACTAGGGTATTAGATTATTATAAATTGGGTTTGCATATCTATGTGAAATCAACACCCTAGTGTTTTTAAGTACTATTTGATTTCTTTGGATATTGAGTTTTTTGCTTTAATTTCATTTTCATTCACTAGTTGTTAATCTTTTCTTTAGATTGTCAATATTCCATTACTAGATTGTTTGATTCTTCAATTAGTGTTAAACTAGAGAAACTGGTAGTTAGTAACTCTATTCTCACTACAAGGAAAAAAGACTTTCTTGACAGAAACTTTGACAGAATTTCTTGACTGTTTTAAAAAACGGTCAAGAAATATTTTCCTTGACAACTTCTTGACTGTTTTGTAACTATCAAGGATTTGAGATAATACTTGATAGTTTTAGCTAATCCTTGACTGTTATTAACTGTCAAGGATCGTGTTAAAATTAAGAGGTGCAATTTAATTCCTTGATTGTTATAGTCTTAATCTTGAGAGTGTTTAACTATCAAGGATTAAGTTACAAAAAAAAAAAAAAAAGTATGAAATTTGGCTCCAAGGCCTCCCACCTTAAAATTTGCTAAGGCAAAATTTTTCGCCCAAACAAAAACACACAAGTCCCTTCCCGTCATTGTCAACACTCAAAACCCATTTTCCCCCAAAATTCTACGAAGTCAAAAATAGTGCAAGAAAACTGCTGCCAAAAACCGAAGTGTCTTCCACCCAAATCTCCTCTACTAAACTAATCAAATCCTGTAAACCCTAAATCTCATGCACTAAATTGCCCAAGTTTCTTCCACTAAATCGCCGAAATCTTTTCCCCTGAGTCAACTAAATCTCTTCCCCTAAGTCGCTGAAATCTCTTCCATCGATTGTTTCTGCAGTTCTTGATAGCAGCAACAATCAGTGAAGTCGTCACTTCGCCACCTCCGCGAATTAACAAATCTTCCGGCTCCTTCCTAGCCCCCCCTAGCTCCATCATCAATCCCTCTAAAGTCAAACAAATTTCATGGAAACCCAAGTCTCTCTCTATTTCTAGTCTCGTTTGTTTAATTATAAATTATAATGACATTGCTTTAGTTTCTAATGGTTTATCAATTTGATGATTCGCAGGGCTTTTGTTTATGAAGGTTTTCTCACGGATTTAAAATGCGATCACTTAATCTCTCTTGTGAATAAGGATTTTTTGTTTAATTATATTTTATTCTATTTGTTTGATTAGTGATGGTAGTTGTTTTGCTTGGTTGGGTAATTTTGTGATTAAGCAAAATCTCAACTGAAGATATCAGATGTTGCGGATAATTTGAGTGGAGAAAGCAAGCTAAGTGAAGTTTGAACAAGTTCTGGAATGTTCATTGCTAAAGGAAAGGTTGTGTCTTTTATGCCTCTTCGTCTTACCCAACCTTTAATTATCTGTACTCATGATTTTCCTCATTTGTTATTGTTAATTTATTACTAATTAGTAGTTATTCATAGATAATTATAATTGCTTGCATTTTATGTGAATAAACTGAAATTAGTTCAAGAAAAACAAGAAAGGCACAAGGCTAATCAAGAAATGCTTTTAGATTTCTTGTTACTGTAACTGAATATCTAAATGAATGAAAATACACAAGTGTCTTCTGTTAGAATAGATGCCCTAGAGCCAATCAATTATTGTGGAATTGACTCTTTGTAATAATGTTCATTAAAGTAGAAACCTTTTCGCGGTTGCCATGATTAAATCCATCCGGATTATGCTTGCAATTGCTGCATATCATGACTATGAGATTTGGCAAATGGATGTCAAAATCGCTTTCCGAACGGAAACCTTGAGAAGGATGTGTATATGACACAACCTGATGGTTTCGTTCTTGATAGTCAAGCTAATAAGGTATGCAAGTTACAGAGATCCATTTATGGACTCAAGCAAGCTTCAAGGAGCTGGAACATTCGTTTTGATGAGGCCGTAAAAGAATTCGGTTTTATCAAGAACGAAGACGAGCCCTGTGTTTACAAGAAAGTGAGTGGGAGCGCAGAGCATTCCTAGTGTTGTATGTCGATGACATACTTGATCGGGGAATGATATACCGAACTTGCAATGGTAAAGACTTGGTTATCCAAGTGCTTCCATGAAAGACTTAGGGGAAGCAGCCTACATCCTTGGTATAAAGATCTATCGTGATAGATCGCGTAGGTTGCTATCGCGTAGGTTGCTTGGCCTAAGTCAGAGTGCATATATTGACAAAGTACTGAAACGATTCAGTATGGAAGAATCCAAGAAAGGATTTCTTCCGATGTCACATGGTGTTTATCTCTCTAAGGAATTGTGTCCTAAAACACAAGATGAGAGAGATAGGATGAAGAGGATCCCATATGCATCAGCAATTGGATCCATCATGTATGCCATGCTATGTACTCGGATTGATGTCTCATGTGCTTTGAGCACTTGTAGTAGATATCAATCGGATCCAGGTGAGCGCCATCGGATGGTCTCAAGAATATTCTTAAGTACTTGAAGAGGACTAAGGATATGTTCTTGGTTTATGGAGGGAAGATGAGCTCACCGTAAGAAGGATACAGTGATGCTAGTTTCCAAACGGACAAAGACGATTATCGATCGCAATCAGGGTTTGTATTTTGTCTCAATGGCGGTGCAGTGAGCTGGAAGAGCTCCAAGCAAAGCACATGTCACTACTGAATTAGGTTGAGTATATTGCATTGTCGATGCGGCCAAGGAGGCGATCTGGATTAAGTTCGTTCACTGAACTTGGTGTGGTTCCTACGATTGTTGATCCTATAGACATCTATTGTGACAACAATGGAGCAATTGCTCAAGCTAGGGAACCACGGTCTCATCAGAAGTCCAGACACATACTTAGACGATTCCATCTCATCAGAGAGATAGTTGAGAGGAAAGACGTGCAGATTAGTAAAATGCATACTGACGACAATCTTGCAGATCCACTGACAAAGCCTCTGTCGCAGCAGAAGCATGAAAGGCACTTGAAATCATTTGGTATTAAATACATAAATGATTGACTATAGTGCAAGTGGGAGATTGTTAGAGTAGATGCCCTAGAGCCAATCAATTATTGTGGAATTGACTCTTTGTAATAATGTTCATTAATCAATAATAAAAGGCATTTTATTCTATATCGAGTAAATCATTATTATTACAATATGTATTGATATATGTCCTTAGAATGTTAGAACCGTGACGAGGGTATCAAGTGTTTCAAATCTTGATAGTGAGAACCCTATGAGCACATATGGTGGCCATTCTAGAAACGTCCCAGTAGCCCAAGATTATTCTAAGTAAGGGCACGAGATAATACGGTAAGGCTATCATAGTGTTGAACGACCGCGAAAGGCGCGGATCGATCTCATTTGTCAAGGTTGTTTGGTGACAACCTCGGTGCAATACATGGGTGCTTGTTGTAGGCGGATATACCGCAAAGAAGTTCACTGGATCGACCCTCCACCGAGGATTCCATATGGATGGTAACCCCGTGTCTATGGAATAAATCCTCTAACGAATGGTGGTGCATGTGATCCTTAGACTTGAGATCACCGGAGCGCCTTGTGCACCGATTGGTACAGTTTGATACTAGCCTAACGCAGTTCTATTCAGAGCTGTTAGTACGGTGGTGATTGGCTATATCAAGGAGTGTATCAAGACTATGGTGGATTGACAAAGGATTCATCACTCCCGGGTACGGGAGAAGTTATCTCACGGCGCAATTCAGTATATGGTAATGACACTAAAATCGTGGGCCACGGTGGGATTGAGTTGTTACTCTATCCAGATTATAATACGGGTCATTGGTCCGTGGGCCTCCGAATATATAATATCGAGAGTAACCGAAGGTTGACACTATTTCTATGCCTTCATCTCGTAGAGATAACGGATGATGAAAGGATCGTATTGTACGGTAACCATATCGTTGACAGGTAGCTACTTTGCTGAATCCGAATCTATCGGGTGGCCATGATGCCTTGCTAGGGGCCAATCTTGGTCTGTATTAGTGAGACGATTAATTGGTGTTAATCGCGATGCTATACACTACCGGTATGATGAGGAGCCTATGGGTCACACACATAGAAGATAATTTAAGAGCCAAGAAGAAAGAAGGGCGTTTCTTCTTTTTTGGGTGAAGAAGGGTATTTTGGTAATTTCACAAAGGCAATTAAATTTGCTTGAGGTCGTAGCCTTTTTATTTAATTTGTTAAAAATTAAATTAGTGAAATTACGGTTAAATGTGTGTTCGCACATATTTAATTAAATCATCATTATTGTTAAATGTTAATTAAATATTAATTGATTTTAATTAAGATAATGATGAATTAAATTAAAATATCAAATTGGGAGTGTTTGGAAACATGGGGTGTTTGGGTTGGAGCCCAAGCCCATTCCATGTGGGAATAGGGCAACTTGGTTTGCCTATAAAAGGAATAGTGTTTGTGTGATTTGTTAAAAAAAAAAAAAAATTAATTTTGCCTTTGAAAACAAACACACACAGCAGCCCCTTTGACACTCACTCCCACGCCACTTTCATCTTTTTGATTGAAAAAAATCAAATACTGATTTTTTCTTCTTGATTTTCTTAAGGCCAAGGAGGATCTAGCAAATCCCTCCTTGGTTCTTGTTGATTGTCTTCGTGTGGACCTCTACGGTTCGATCCTACACTTGGATCGGTAGCAAACACATTCAGAGACAACATTGGTGGAGCCTCCAAACGTGGGTATGAATCTAAACCTTTGGATTTATATTTTTCTCAGATTCTAATTATGCATAAACTGTAAAATCTATGCCTTGATTTTGGGTTCTAAGGAACGATCCGTGGTTGTAAAATTTTTGTTTTCCGCTGCGCAACCGGGTCGTTTCCTAACATCTTCTTCTCTTTTTACACAACACTCAGAAACTCAGCCCAATCTACTTAGTAGAAGCTGAGCTTATTTAATGCAAAGACAAAACGACGACGCTTTGACAAATGTTGAAGCGCTCCTACACTTTTTTAGTTTCACAGCTGCATCCCTTTTTACCAACATTCCCCCTCAAACCTGACTGGGGAGCTATACTTAGAATTTGTTTCTTTTCACCAAGATTCCCCCTCAAGCCTGAATGGAGAGAGTTTGAATTTGTCTGGTATCTCCTCCTTTGGTTAATGCTTCCCTTTAATTTGGGTGCATTTTGCAGTTTGAATCTGCAAGTTAAATATTACACAGCTAACCAGTAACCATTTCCTGAATACTTGGTTTGCAACACAACGAATTGCTCAAAGTTACTTCATAGCAGATCAACAAAAAAAATATTCTTCTTGAACACTTTTGCTCGATAACATAGCTCAGATCAGAAGATACTTCCTGAATACTGCTGCTCTACAACAAACTGCAAAAAATTCTTCCGGAATACTTCTATTTTCTATTCAGGTTGCTCTATAACAAGCTGAAAAAAAAATTCTTCCTGAACACTTCTGCTTTCTAACACCATGCAAATCAGTAATGAATTCCTAACTCAACAATCAATCATCAACAAAATCTAATCTGCAATCATCAACAAAATCTACTCTGCAACACATCTCTGCAACACAATGTAAAACAACCAACAAAATCAACAATCAATAACATCAACAAAGTTTGTGTTAGAGTAGGTGCCCTAAAGCCAATCAATTATTATAGAATTGACTATTTGTAATAATGTTCATTGATCAATAAAAGACATTTTATCCTATATCGCGTAAATCATCATTGTATGTATTGATATATGTCCTTAGAATGGTAGAACCGTGACGAGGGTATTAAGTGTTTCAAATCTTGATAGTGAGAACCTTATGAGCACATATGGTGGCTATTCTACGAACGTCCGTAACCCCAATATTATTTTGAAGCAAGGGCACAGATAATACAGTAAGGCTATCATAGTGTTGAACAACCCTGTCGAAAGGCAGTGATTGATCTCATTTGTCAAGGTTGTTTGGTGACAACCTGGTGCAACACATGGTTGCTTGCTGTAGGCAAGTTCACTGGACTGACCCACCAGAGGATTCCATATGGATGGTAACCCCAGTGTCTATAGAACAAATCCTCTAACGAATGGTGGTGCATGTGATCCTTAGACTTGAGATCACCAGAGTACCTTATGCACCGATTGGTGTAGTTTGACACTAGCCTAACGCAGTTATATTCAGAGTTGTCAATACGGTGGTGATTGGCTGCATCAAGGAGTGTATCAAGACTATGATGGATAGACAGAGGATTCATCACTCCCAGGTACGGGAGAAGTTATCTCACGGCGCAATTCAGTAAATGGCAATGACACTAAAACTGTGGCCACAGTAGGATTGAGTTGTTGCCCTATCCAAATTATTATTCAGGTCATTGGTCCAGTAACTGATTACATACATATCGAGAGTAACCGAGGTTGACACTATTTCTATGCCTCGGTCTCATTGAGATAACAGATGATGAAAGGATCGGATTGTACAGCAACCATATCGTTGACAAGTAGCTGCTTCGCTGAATCCGAATCTATTGGGTGGCCATGATGCCTTGCTAAGGGCCAATCTTGGTCTGTATGTAGTGAGATGATTAATTGGTGTTAATCACAATACTACACACTATCGGTATGATAAGGAGCCTACGGATCACACACATAGAAGATAATTTAAGAACCTGTTTATAAGAAGGGCGTTTTCGTCTTTTTAGGCGAAAGGGTATTTTGGTAATTTCACAGTGCAATTAAATTTTCTGAGGTTGTAACCTTTATTTAATTTGTTAATGAAATTAAATAAGTGAAATTATGTTTAAATATGTGTTCGCATATATTTAATTAAATTATCATTATTGTTAAATGTTAATATATTTTATATATATTAATTGAATTGAATTGAGATAATGATAATTAAAATTAAAATATCTAATGGGGCTGTTTGGACATAGGAGTTGTTTGGGTTGGTGCCCAAGCTCATTCCATGATGGAAATAGGGTATAGTGTGCACTATATAAGTGCAACACTTTGTGAAATAATTAATTAATTCAAATCAATGAAATAAAATTCTAGCCCCTTTCTCTTCTCTCCCACGCCAGTTTGAATTTTTGCTTGAAATCAAAGTTTGCTTGATTTCTTCTTGGTTCTTAAAGGCTAAAGAGGATTTAGCAAATCCCTCTCTAGTTCCTTGGGGTTATCTTCGTGTGGACTACATTGGTTCGATCCTACTCTTGGGTCGGTAGCGAAATACGTTCAGAGACAAGTTGGAGGAGCCTCCAAACGTGCATATGATTTCTTAAACTCTAAATTGAAATTCTATAGATTCTAAAATTATGTATAAATTGTAAAATTGTGCCTTGATCTTGGTTCTAAGGAACGATCTATGATGTAAATAAATTTTTGTTTTCCGCTGCCATGTATGATCGTTTCCTAATAGTCTGCTCTGCAACATAGTGTTTTACTCAGCACTATTACACCTCAGATCATCAGAGCACTTCCTGAACCACAAAAGAAACTTCTGCTCTGTAGCTCAGCCCATAATCTGCTTATGACACAAAAAAAATAATAACAGGTCTGTTGAAATGAAAGACAGAAGATCTTTCTAATCAGTAGTGTCAGTAAGAGCAACAACAGTCAGTTTTTGGCGCAATTTAGAAAATTGAGCAACAGACAAGGGTTTGGTTAGTAGATCAGCAATCTGAAGTTTTGAAGGCACATATTGAACAATAAGGTTTTTTGCTAGAACTTGCTCTCGGATGCAGTGAGCGTCTATTTCTATATGCTTAGTTCGGGCATGAAAAACAGGATTGGAAGCCAACGCACCCGTACTAACATTGTCACACCAAATGACTGGGGTTGAGTATAAACTGATTCCAAGTTTAGTGAACATACTTTGTAACCAAACAGTTTCAGTTGTAGTTTGTGCCAAAGCTCTAAATTCAACCTCTGTAGAAGACAAGGCTACTACTTTCTGTTTTCTAGAACTCCATTAGATCAAGTTGGGACCCAAATAAACAAAATATCCATTAGTAGATCTTCTATCTTCAACATTGCTTCCCCAATCATCATCAGCATAACACTCTACATGTAATGAGCTTGCTGGTTTTAATTGCAACCCAAAATTCAGAGTACTTTTTATGTATCAAAGTACCCGTTTGCAAGCCTGCCAATGGAACTTAGTAGGGCTTGTAAAAACCGACTGAGTTTGTTAACCAATAAGTTGATATCAGGTCGAGTAAGGGTGAGATATTGCAGGGCACCTATGGTACTTTTGTAAAGGTTGGGATTTTCAAACAATTCACTGTCATTACAACTAAGCCTTGTACCAACTACCATGGGTGTGAAGCAAAGATTGGCTTCAAGCATTTTTGTCTTAAGAAGTAAATTTGATGCATATTTAGACTGTTTGAGGTGAATTCCAGCAGAGGATCTAGTTTCTTCCACTCCTAAAAAATACTTGAGAGAGCCTTAGGTTTTGAGTGCAAACTGATCATTTAACTCTTTAACCAAATGAGTGATATAGACTGAATCTGATCTTGTGAGAAGTATATCATCCACACATAGACCAACACATAGATAAAACCAGAATCCAACTTGAGACTAAAAAGGCTGGAATCAGAAATCGAATTTCTGAACCCCTTGGCTTGAAGAGCATTTTTAAGCTTGTCAAACTAGGCTCTAGGAGCCTATTTAAGTCCAGACAAGACTTTATTCAATTTACACACAAAAGAAGGGTGAGTAGCTAATTCAAATCCCATAGGTTGCTTCATGTAAACTGTCTCATTCAAGGTGCCATTCAGAAATGCATTATTTACATCAATTTGTTGTACATCCCAAGAGTTTGTAACAGCTAGGGTCAGGATAATTCTGATAGTAGAGAGTTTGATGATTGGACTAAAAGTTTCAAAATATATATTCCAAGCCCGGTGTTTGTTAAAAACCCTTAGCCACTAAACGAGCTTTATACTTTTGCAGGGTGCCATCTGCATGAAATTTAGTACAAAAGACCCACTTATTTCCCACAATATTCATATCAGTTGTAGGTGACACAAGGGTCCAAGTGTTGTTGTGAACAAGTGCATCAAATTCTGTTTTCACGGCTTCTCTCCAAGCAGTGCTAGTTAAAGCTTCAGCAACTATTAAGGGTTATGGTTCTATAACAGGCTGACTTTGTGTAAGATAGGTAGTATGAGGTAGAGCAGCATCACTGTCAGTAGAGAAACCAGCTGCTGACTTGGCTCTTGTGATCATGGGGTGATTATTAACAGTAGATCTGAGCTGAATATTTGTGAACTGTGATGGATTTAGATCAACTTCAAGTGTGTAGTTGGAAGGGATAATGGGAAGATTAGAAACTGATTGGGAACTAACTAATGGATTTGAATTTGGAGAGGAATAGGTAGTATGTAAGTTTGGTAATTCAGAGGCAGTAGGTAAGGCCGGTGAGGAGGTATTTGGGACTGTTGTAGTAGGATATGAGGTAGTTTGTGATAAGGGTTTGGAGGACTGTAAGGTTGGTGATGAGGTAATTGAGACTGCTGTAGTGGGATGTGTATGAGGCTGAGGCAGAGAAGTAGAGGGATGACTAACTGCTATATTATGTAAAGAGGACTAAGGTTGAAAGCCATTTGCTGGAGGGGGAGCAGAACCAGTTGGAGAACAGGAATTATGAACAATAACAAATGGAAATTTGAAAGGGTTTGGAGTGTAGGAACTGACTAAAGAATCAGAATTATGACCAGATACACCAAAGCATCAGAATCATGACCAGAGACACCAGCAGTATTTTCAAACCTATTATCTAAAAAAGGGAACTCAATTTCGTTAAACTTAACACTAGGGGAAACAAAATTTTTTCCATCAGCTCTTAGACACTTGTATCCTTTGTGTAGCAAGCTATAACCGACAAACACACATTTAGAAGAATGTAAATCAAATTTGTGACTATTAAAATTGCGAAGAAAAGGAAAACAAGCACACCAGCTTTATTTTGACCTAGCTCATTTGTAATATCAGAATCAGAAACTAAAATTGGGGGAGGACAAGGAACCCTACCTAATAAGTGGTCCTCCAAATCGTGTGAGCCAATAGCAGAAATGACTTGTGAACTCCAGAATCGGTAATTATTCCTCGTCAATTTGGGATCGATGACTTGCAAGCTTGCAGCAAGTGCTATGGTGGTTTGATTCTGCATTACTGGCATCGTTCTTCCTGTGTTGTTAAGCGTCTTCAAAGAATCAAGATCGGTAGCCATTGACGTGAGTCACGGCTCTAATACCATGTGAATAAACTGAAATTAGTTCAAGAAAAACAAGAAAGGCACAAGGCTAATCAAGAAATGCTTTTAGATTTCTTGTTACTGTAACTAAATATCTTGTAACGCCCCACTTGAGGTACGTAGTTGTTGTTTCTTCCTTTGCTCTTATTTAAGTTGGTTTTTGGTAATTTTGAGTGTTGTGTTGAATACTTGCCCTGAAATTGGTTGAAAATATAAGAAGTTCAGTATGCCATGCTTCGCCGGGGCGAAGGAGAATCTTCGCCGCGACGAAGAGGTGGTGAAGCCACGGGGAAGTCAGCGACAGGCCCCGCCGTGGCGACGATGTTGCTTCGCCGCGGCGATGTTGTTACGCATGACAGCCGATTAAAATGTTGGTTAAGTTTTAGATATTTTCTTCCCTAAGGGCAATTTGACCATTCTACCCCTAATTAGCAGGAAAAGTGGGGAGTAAATTGTAAGGATTTTTCATGGAGAATATGTTGATATGGGGGTGAGTTTGTAATGAATCAAAGGATATAGATGGAATTCCCAAAGAAGAGTAAGGGCATAATGGGAATGCTTGGGTATAAATTTCATTAAAAGGAATTAAGAGTTAGAAAACCCTCATTCTTCTTCTCCAAAAACGCAACTCTCCATTCTTGTTCCTCTCAACTTCTTTTCTTTTGATCAAGGAGTTCCAAGGGATTTTTGAAGTGATTTGGGGTAGAAAAGCAACCTAAGGCTTCCTAAGGCAAGGATTCCTACTTAAGTTGTGTGATTTGTGAGTTTTATGATATATTGAAATTTGAGGGTTTTTGTTCTTTTGGTTAAGAGTAGAGGAAAAGTCAAGCAAACCAAGTGAAAGGAAGAGTTGGTGAAGTCTCTCCATAACAAGGTAAGTAAACCCCAACCCAAGTTGAGATTTAAGAATTCTCTTGATTAGGGTTTTGGTAGAAATGATGTATGTATGTGATATACATGTGATATGCCATGTATGGAGGTTTAAATAGAGATTTCTATGCTTTGTGAATGTTTAGACCTTGCAAATATGAGAAATGAGATGTTGGGTTGGAAAGGTAGTTTGAGATGAAATTGAAGGGGTATTGTGAATCCCTTTTTTGGAAGTGCTTTCTTTGACAGGTTTTGTGGCTATGTGAAGGGGTTTTTCCCTATTTTGGATGGTTAGAAAAAGATTTAGACTCATTGCTATAGTAGAGTTTTATAGTGCACATGAGTTGTTTGATGAAATGCCTAATAGAGGTTTGAGTATGAGTAGTGAACCTTAATTCTTGCAACATTGCATGTTGGCATTTCATAAGTGCATTAGTGGAGATGAACCATCCATAGGCACTAATTGTGCATTGAAAAGTGACCTAAGAAAGTGTAGGAAACTTGTGTATGCAATTACCCTATGAGTAGAGAGCTTGGTGGATGCATGCAACTACTCTAAGAGTAGAGAGAATGAAAAATGCTAGAATAGAGTGAATTAGAAGAGTAGAATAGATGGGTCGATGCTTTGTGATCATCACCCGATAATTATGGGAATCGGGTTGATGCTTTGTGATCACCACCCGAATAGCCCTTAGAGATGGGTCGATGCTTTGTGATCGTCACCCGATGAGTAGTAGAAATGGGTAGATGCTTTGTGACCACTACCCGGTTAGTTGTTAGATAAGGGGGTTGATGTTTGGTGATCATCATCCAACATTTAGTAGAAGTGGGTTGATGCTTTGTGATCACCACCCGAATAGCCCTTAGAGATAGGTCGATGCTTTGTGATCGTCACCCAATGAGTAGTAGAAATGGGTAGATGCTTTGTGACCACTACCCGGTTAGTTGTTAGATAAGTGGGTTGATGCTTGGTGATCATCATCCAACATTTAGTAGAAGTGGGTTGATGCTTTGTGATCATCACCCGACATTGACTAGAGACGGGGTAATGCTTGGTGATCGTTACCCAAAAGTCATGAGAAACGGGTAGGTGCTAAGTGGTCTCCACCCGATAGTTAGGAAAAACTGAGTAGGTGCTTTGTGATCCCCACTCGGTAGTCACTAAGAACGGGTTGGTACTGTGTGAATTCCACCCGATAGTCATGGAGAGTGAGATGGTGCTGTGTGAACACCATCCGGCCATACCTCCGGCAAGATGAGGCCATGCTGTTTAGTAGAAACAGAAATAGAAACAGAAATAGTATAAGGAAAGAACTATGTGTGATACATACGGGGGCAGACAGATAGAGGGTTTTACTTACTGAGCATTATTTTGTGCTCGCCCCGTTATTTTTCCTTTGTGGATGCAGGATTTAGGTGATGATGCAGTGGAGGGGCGTCGACAAGCGAGGAGCAATAGCTACACTGTTTCCCCTGTTTTGTCTTTTAAAGTGAATTTTTGTAAATCACACTCTTTGTGTATAAAAGACATATGATTAATAATGAAAAGAAAACTTTGGGCCCAATTTTTTATTGTTATTATGCATGCATTGTACTAGTTTTCAGCAGTTGTTACATATCTGAATGAATGAAAATACACGAGTGTCTTCTTCTCTTTTTATACAACACTCAGAAACTCAGCTCATTCTGCTTAATAGAAGCTGAGCTTATTTAATACAAAGACAAAACCACGACGCTTTGACAAATCTTGAAGAGCTCCTACACTTTTTCAGTTTCGCAGCTGCATCCCCTTTTACCAACATTTTAAGCATGAAATTTCACTTCTTTGCTAAAATGGTTTATGATAATACTCTAGCTTTTGTGAATACTGATTTTTTGTATGAAGCAATTGCCTAGTGTGCAAAGACTATTTATTGTGGAGAATGGTATATTAAATGCTGGTATTGTGCCATTTATTTTTTATTTTTTATTTTGTGATTCATTGAACTCATGAACTTACCACCTTGGTCACTGAGAATAATTTAGCTTTAGACAGTGGGTAAACTGTATTCATGCACCAGTTCAACAATCGCTGGTTTACAATGTTTTATGGCTTTTATTGTTTCTTCACGTAGCCTCTTAAATATTTATTCTCTTGATATTCTTTATTTTTACTTTTTATTCTTCGTTTATTTATGATTGGTTTGATGGTGATGTGGTGGATTTAGAAATGGATGATGGTGGTCACGGGAATCTTGATCGAATCGGGCATTAGTTTGCTGATTTGATAATGTGGACAGGTGTTGCAGAGTCGAGCCTTTGGTTTGGTCTTGGATTTTTATGTTTCTTGTCTTCTTGTTTTACAAAAGGAGTCAGCTTTAGGTGTGTATTTCTTATTCTCTCTACTGTCTTTTCATTTACATTCTGTTTTGTGTTTTGATTAATTATATATCTAAATCTTTCCACTTCCATGATATAAGCATCTTTTCGGCGATTTCGCAACTTGGTCTTCTATTCTTGGGTGCTTCATTCTTCTCAAATTCAATTTTGCAAAGGTACAAATCCAATTTGTCTTATCATGTTATCTTCCCATTCATTCTCTTTTGTTTTTCTTCTGAGTTTTGGAATTGGGAAATTTACAGAAATAATGATGAAAAGAAGCGTGAGTTTAAGCTGAAAGAAGAGGACATTTTGAGATTTGGTAGACTAATTCTTCCAGCCACAAACCTTGCAATTTCAAAGACAAGAGAGCTTTTCTCAGGAGAGCCATTAGCGACCCTCAAAGTAAGAACAAATATCATTGTGCCTTTAAAGACTTTAAAACATGCCTGTAATTCGCTTCTTATATGAGCTTTGTAATGCTTCTGGTTACAGGTAGTTCCATTTTTGCTTCTAGGAGCTGAGTATGGCCATATTATAACAACGCGGAAGGCTTTTTGCTCTTGGTATGATCACTACAATACTAATACCCATCTCATAATTTGCGGTTCTCAATGTTTTTAGCTCCTGATGCAAATATTCTTGTTGGTGCGAATTTGGGCAGGGTTTTTTTTAATCTCATAATGAGCAGTATTGGGCACTTCTTGTTGCTGAGTTTGTCTCATTGGCATATCCTTTTACAAAAGATAGAATCAAGGAACTGAAAGATGAAGAAGAGGCTCAAAAGAAGAACCAAACTTTAAGAACTATATCGGCAACACCTGCTCGAGATTTTGTAATTTCAAATGATGGGAAAGAGGTAATATATTTGAATATAAGTTTTACTTGTACCATTGCTTTTATATCCATTGCATTGATTTGATAGATCAAATTTCAAATGTATTGGATGATTACTTTTTTTGCAATTTTATGGCATCTGCATCATCTTTCATGTCTTTTCTCATGTTCAAAGTTCTCCAAACTTTTTGTATTGTAGTGTTTTATGTTTGTATTAGATTCTACAAGTTATTAGGACTAATTGTTTTGGTTTCTATTCACCAAGTAGCCTATGAAAGAATACATAGTTTTAAATTATCATATAATAGATCAAAATAAATTTTTAAAATAATCTATTTGTTGGAGTAGGTGTATTAGAGTCAATCTATTATTGTAAAATTGACTCTGTAATAAATGTTTATTTATCAATAAAAGGCATATTCTTCTATATCGTGTAAATCATAGTTATATGTAATGATATATGTCCTTAGGATGGTAGAACCGTGACGAGGGTATCAAGTGTTTCAAATCTTGATAGTGAGAATCCTATGATCACATATGGTGGCCATTCTAGAAACGTCCATAGCCTCAGTATTATTCTGACCAAGGACACAGATAATACAGTAAGATTATCATAGCGTTGAACAACCCTGTCTAAAGGCAGTGACTGATTTTACTTGTCAAGGTTGTTTGCCGACAACCTGGTGCAACGCATGGGTGCTTGCTAGAGGCAAGTACATTGGACAGACCCACTAGAGGATTCCATATTGATGGTAACCCCAGTGTCTATGGAATAAATCCTCTAACGGATGGTGGTGCATGTGGTCCTTAGACTTAAGATCACCGGAGCGCCTTGTGCACTAATTGGTGTAGTTTGACACTAGCCCAACGTAGTTCTATTCAGAGCTATCAATACGGTAGTGATTGGCTATATTGAGAAATGTATCGAGACTACGGTGAATCGACAAAGGATTCATCACTCCTGAGTACGGGAGAAGTTATCTCACTTGGTAATTCAGTAAATGACAATGACACTAAATCTATGGCCACAGTGGGATTGAGTTGATGCTCAATCCAATTTATTATTCCGGTCATTGTTCCATTAACTGAATACAAACATGTCAAGGATATATGAGGTTGACACTATTTCTGTACCTCAGTCTTAATGAGATAACAGATGATGAAAGGATTTGATTGCACGGTAACCATACCGTTGATAGGCTGCGGTTTTGCTGAATCCGAATCTATCGGGTGGCCATGATGCCTTGCTAAGGGCCAATCTTGGTCTGTATGTAGTGAGACGATTAATTTATGTTAATTATGATACTACACACTGCCGATATGATGAGGAGCCTACGGGTCATACACTTAGAAGATAATTTAAGAATCAATTTGTGAGAAGGGTATTTTCATCTTTCAAGATGAAATGATATTTTGGTAATCTCACAGTGCAATTAAATTTGCTGAGGTTGTTGCTTGTATTTAATTTTAATATTAAATTTAAATTAGTAAGATTATATTTAAATATATCTGTGTATATATTTAAATGAATTATTATTATTAATTGAATGTTAATATATTATTATATATTAATTGATTTTAATTATAATAATAATTAATTAATTAAAATACCATAAAGGGTGTGTTTGGTTGCAAGGCTAAACTAGGGTTGGAGCCCATGGCTATTCCTAAGTGGAATAGGGTTTTAATTGTTGCACTATATAAATGCAACTTAAAATTAAAACAAGGAGAATTATTCATTCAATTAAAACCCTAGCCACCCAAAAGGTTCTCTCTCTCACATTTTCTTCTTCAAGTGAAGAAGAAAATTTTTCAATTTTTCAATTTTGATTGTTCTTGATTCTTGATGCCAGCAATTGTTCTAGCAAAACAATTGTCGGTTATTCAGATTATCTGTGTGGACTTCCGTGAGTGCGATCATACATTGGATCGATTAGCGAAGAATCACGTGAACAGTAGACGGTAAACAATACCGGTGAATAGTACCTATGAACAGTACCAATGAATAGTATTCGTGTCCGAAATCAGAGATATTCGGAGGAGCCTCCAAACGTCGGTATGAACTAAATCCTTGTATGGATTTGTTTTTAATACATTTTTATTTTACGTTTCAGTTTATGCATGAAAACATTATAATCTGTACTCAGATCTTGGTTCATGTAATTGATCGATTTGTTTTAAATATTACGTTTTTCCATTGTGCGAATCCGATCAATTACTAACACTATTATTATAGAAAAATGGGGATCAAAATAACAATTCATTGATTTCCTTACTTTTAATCTTTTTTTAATAATCTATTTTTAAGATTTAAAAACAATTTTAGTGGAGGGTGCTTAGGCATTATTTGCATGTGAAGAATCAAGTGGTTAGCGGAAGGAATTACTGGGACTATAGTCTGTTACTTTCCTTTTGTTGTTGATAATTGTTAGTGGATGGGTGGTTATGTGTTATTTGTGTGTGAAGAATCTGCAGTTGAGGGTGGTTAGGTGTTATTTGTGTGTGAAGAATCAAGTGTGGAATGGTAATTAGTTGTTGTGCTTGAAGGGATATTGAGGGTTTAAACATTCAAGCAGTAGTTGTGTTTGAAGGGATAGTTGTGTAGTTTTTCTGGTGCTTGCATATATTTGCATATGAAGAATCTGCTTTTTGCTTTGCTTTCTTAGTGAAAAATCTGCATAAATATGGCTTCATCAATTTCTATTCACTTTCGATCATCCATGATGTTTGTGATTATATTTGATTATTTTGACATATTAGGATTGAAACATTATTGAGAGTGCATATGTTGCTAAATTGTGCCTTATGCATTGTCTGATTTTAGTCCATAACATCATATCCCCCAACATGAATTTTTAGTGTTGATTGTATACTCTAGTGTGAATCTGAATATAATATACTGTCTTCATGTTGAAATCTTATTTTGTTTTTGTTTTAGGCTGATAAACTCTTGCTTGGTGATTATTTTATTGCTTCTTTGTGGTTGTTGTGTTGGGTACTAGAGGTGGAACAAATGGGCCGGGTTAGGCAGGTCGACCCTAACCCGGCCCGCATTAAAGAGGGTTCAACCCGGATCGTCAATAAGGCGGGCCGGGTTGAACCCATCCCGCATGCAACCCCCGGGCGGGTCGACAACCCGGTGACCCACGGGTTGGCTGTTTCCAACCCGGTGGGTTGGCCATAAAAATTAAAAAAAAACTAAAATTAATTTGTTTTTTTAAATTCCCCTTTTACCCTTGAAATATAGTCGTTTTATAGCAGTTGGAGGGGTCTTTTTCGTCATTTTCTTTTTCCAATTTTTTCTATAAATTGGCCCTAAACTCTCATATTTTCTCGCAACTCAAATTCTCTCGCAACTCAAATTCTCTCATTCTCTCTAATCTCTAATCTTTATTGAAATCTCTCAATTATTCTCTTAATCTCTTTGTTATCAATTTGCTCTTATTTTAATTTTTATTAGTTTTTGCAATTTTCAATTCATATTTCCAATTTTCCATATTCCAATTCTCCTTCTTTAATTTTTTATTTCTTCTACATCATTTTTTTTTTCAACTACAATGGATAGATATTTCTCTTCCATCAATTTCAATGAGGAAGGAAACTACTATCCTAGTTATAGTCTCGCTGAATTTACTAACATGAATGCAGGAGGAGATTCAAATAGTCCCGCTTTCCCTGTCTCAGAATCCGATACACCTCAAAATATGCCCCCGATTCCTCCCCATGCTGCTACACCTACAGCTCCCGGTGGTTCTAGAAGTCGTCCTCGTAATCGTCGTCCTCGTCCAACTTCATCTCAAGCTGAAGCGGGTTCATCAACTGTTGTCGAAAGCGATGACAGACACACATCAGACGTTTGGACGCATTTCAATAAGTTTTACAAGGCAGAAAATGGAGTTCAAGTGAAGAAAGCAAGATGCAAGTATTGTGGAAAAGTTTATAAAGCTGATTCAGGTAATGATACTAGTACTTTAAAAAGGCATGCTAATAAACATATTGCTCAAAATTGAAATAGAGAAACCAATCAAACTCAAATAACTAATATGGGTACTACTTGGTGTTATAATTCTGATGTATATAGGGAACAATTAGCTTTATATATTGCTGCAATTGATCAACCTATTAATATGGCTGAAGATAAATATTTTGAAAGATTTATTAAAAATTCATTTTTTCCAGGATTTAAAAGTTATTCTAAAACTGCAACTAGAAATGATTTAATAAAATTGTTTACGAAAATGAAATTAGAATTAAAAAATAAAATACATACTTGTCATGTTATTGTGGCTCTAACTACCGATATTTGGAGTGGTAGAGCTAAACAATATTATATTTGTGTGACTAGTCATTATTTTGATAACGAATGTAAATTAAATAAATCTTTATTAGGATTTAGATTAATGGATGTGGATCTGTAACGCCCCACTTGAGGTACGTAGTTGTTGTTTCTTCCTTTGCTCTTAGTTGAGTTGGTATTTGGTAATATTGAGTGTTGTGTTTTTACTTGCCCTAAAATTGGTTGAAAACAGAAGAGATTCAGTCTGCGTGCTTCGCCGGGGCGAAGAAGAATCTTCGCCGCGGCGAAGAGGTGTTGAAGCCACGGGGAAGGCTGGGCAGACGATACGCGGCGGCAGTTGCTTGCCGCGGCGACGCGTCGGAAATTGTTTGTTAAGTTTTAGATATTTTCTTCCCTAAGGGCAATTTGACCATTCTACCCCTAATTAGCAAGAAAAGTGGGGAGTAATTTGTAAGGATTTTTCATGGAGAATATGTTGATATGGGGGTGAGTTTGTAATGAATCAAAGGATATAGATGGAATTCCTAAAGAAGAGTAAGGGCATAATGGGAATGCTTGGGTATAAATTTCATTAAAAGGAATTAAGAGTAAGCAAACCCCTCATTCTTCTTCTTCAACGCCACTTTTTTCTCTTGTTTCCTCTCAACTTCTCTTTTCTTTTGATCAAGGAGTTCCAAGGGATTTTTGAAGTGATTTGGGGTAGAAAAGCAACCTAAGGCTTTCTAAGGTAAGGATTTCTATTTAAGTTGTGTGATTTGTGAGTTTTAAGTTATCTTGATATTTGAGGGTTTTTGTTCTTTTGGTTAAGAGTAGAGGAAAAGCCAAGCAAACCAAGTGAAAGGAAGAGTTGGTGAAGTCTCTCCATAACAAGGTAAGTAAACCCCAACCTAAGTTGAGATTTAAGAATTTTCTTGATTAGGGTTTTGATAGAAATGATGTATGTATGTGATATACATGTGATATGCCATGTATGGAGGTTTAAATAGAGATTTCTATGCTTTGTGAATGTTTAGACCTTGCAAATATGAGAAATGAGATGTTGGGTTGGAAAGGTAGTTTGAGATGGAATTGAAGGGGTATTGTGAATCCCTTTTTGGAAGTGCTTTCTTTGACAGGTTTTGTGGCTATGTGAAGGGGTTTTTCCCCATTTTGGATGGTTAGAAAAAGATTTAGACTCATTGCTATAGTAGAGTTTTATAGTGCACATGAGTTGTTTGATGAAATGCCTAATAGAGGTTTGAGTATGAGTAGTGAACCTTAATTCTTGCAACATTGCATGTTGGCATTTCATAAGTGCATTAGTGGAGATGAACCATCCATAGGCACTAATTGTGCATTGAAAAGTGACCTAAGAAAGTGTAGGAAACTTGTGTATGCAATTACCCTATGAGTAGAGAGCTTGGTGGATGCATGCAACTACTCTAAGAGTAGAGAGAATGACAAATGCTAGAATAGAGTGAATTAGAAGAGTAGAATAGATGGGTTGATGCTTTGTGATTATCACCCGATAGTTATGGGAATCGGGTTGATGCTTTGTGATCACCACCCGAATAGCCCTTAGAGACGGGTCGATGCTTTGTGATCGTCACCCGATGAGTAGTAGAAATGGGTAGATGCTTTGTGACCACTACCCGGTTAGTTGTTAGATAAGTGGGTTGATGCTTTGTGACCATCATCCAACATTTAGTAGAAGTGGGTTGATGCTTTGTGATCATCACCCGACAGTGACTAGAGACGGGTTAATGCTTGGTGATCGTTACCCAAAAGTCATGAGAAACGGGTAGGTGCTAAGTGGTCTCCACCCGATAGTTAAGAAAAACCGAGTAGGTGCTTTGTGATCCCCACTCGATAGTCACTACGAACGGGTTGGTACTGTGTGAATTCCACCCGATAGTCATGGAGAGTGAGATGGTGTGTGAACGCCTATCCGCCGTACCTCCGGTAAGATGAGGCTATGGTATTTAGTAGAAACAGAAATAGAAACAGAAATAGTATAAGGAAAGAATTAAGAGTTATACATACGGGGACAGATAGATAGAGGGTTTTACTTACTAAGCATTATTTTGTGCTCACCCCGTTATTTTCCTTTGTGGATGCAGGATCTAGGTGTTGATGCAGTGGAGGGGCGTCGGCAAGCGAGGAGCAATAGCTACACTGTTTCCCTGTTTTGTCTTTTTAAAATGAATTTTTGTAAACAAGACTTTGTGTATAAAAGACATATGAATTGAAATGAAAAGAAAACTTTGGGCCCAATTTTCTATTGTTATTATGCATGCATTGTACTAGTTTTCAGCAGTTGTTACAGGATCATAGTGGTCAACAAATTTATAATAAAATTGTTGAAGTTTTAGAAGATTATGATATTGTTACTAAAGTGATAAGTTTAACTTTAGATAATGCAAGTGCTAATACTACAGCTATAGATTTTTTTCAAAGTAATTATCCTTTTTATAACAATTTGAAGTTTTTTCACCAACGTTGTGCATTTCACATTATTAATTTAATTGTAAAAAGTGGTATGAAAACAATTAAAGAAAATATTGATAGAATTAGAGATTGTTTAGCTTGGATTACTGGTAGTAATAAAAGAAATGCTGAATTTCAGGATGCTTGTATAAAATCAAATATGTTTCCTAGAACTTTTGTATTAGACATGCCTGTTAGATGGAATAGTACTTATTTAATGCTTGATTCATGTTTACCTCATGCTAATTTAATTAGTTATTTTGTAGCAAATAATAGAGGTCCTCATTATTTGGTAGAAAATGATTGCAAATAGCTAAAGTATTTCATTCTTTTCTTAAATTTTTTTACCAATCCACTTTACAACTTTTTGGTGTGTATTATCCTACTAGTCCATTGGTAATATATACAATTATAAAAATTTCAAAGTTATTTACAAAAAAAACAAAAACAATGAAATTTTAAAGGAACCAATAAAGGCAATGGAAATTTTTTTTTTAAAATATTTTAAACCCATTCCTTTTCTTTATTGTTTAGGTGCTATATTTGATTCTAGAATTAAACAAAAGGTTTAGAAAATGGTTTAGAGACATTAACTGAAAATTTACAAAACGTAGCATTTGCCAATCAAATAGGAGAGGTAAAAAATTATCTTGTAGAGGTATATTTCCAATATGAAAACAGGTATGGGAACCCGCAAAAACACGAAATACACATGGAAGTTGCATCAGAAGAAACAAATGAAGACTTCTACACCTGGAGTGCATTTAATAGGCCGAAGAGGAACCGAACCCAAAGCACAGGCACAACTTCCTTTTCAGAAGCACTAACGGCAACAACGAATCTATTGTCCGCCATGCAGTCATAGAGTAACGAGCTTCAATAATATTTGGGAACTCCCGAAATGTTACCAACAGATCCACAGCAAAGAGCCAACTTGGATGCCTTGTAATATTGGAAAACCATAAAATGTATTTTTCCGGTATTATCAAGACTTGCCTTGGATGTTTTTGCTGTTCCTGTCTCAACCGTCTCATCCGAACAAACATTTAGTGCAAGTGGAAGAATTTTAAATGAAAGGAGGACTAAACTTTCACCAAAAAATGATTGAAGTCCTCACATGTCTTCGAGATTGGGAACGGTCGCGCCATCAAGATCAATACAAGGTTGTCGACGATACTTTAATAGAATCATTTCAATTTTGTAATATAGATGATACGGATGAGGGAGGTCCTAGTCAACACCAAAATTAGTTGTTTTGTAAATTGTAACTTGTAAATTAATTGTCAATTATTGCACTCTTTTTTCCTTACCAAGTTTTTGTCCCATTGGGTTTTTCTTGGTGAGGTTTTTAACGAGGCAATAATTATTGTAATTTCTTATTTTATATTTGATAAATGAATAAATTTAAATTTTCTTATATTACAATTTTAATGTATTAATATTTGAAATGTTAACAAAAAAAAAAATTAATTTAATTGAATTATTGATATTTGAAAAGAAGTTAACAAAAAACAATTACATTTATTCATTTATAAATTGTTAATTATTCATTTGAAAAGTTAACTAAACAAAAAAAAAAAAAAAAAAAATCAAAAAATGGGGTTAAGCCGGCCCAACCCGTAGCCTAACTCGGCGGGTTAGGGTTGGCGGGCGGGCTGGGCCAGCCAATTCCCAAAAAATGGTGGGCCTAACCCAGCCTGCCTTCGTTGGTCCTTTGACGCCAAAATTAGTAACCCGTCGCCGGCCCGGTTGGGTTGGGCCGGGTGGGTTACTTTTCCACCTTTATTGGGTACTTATGCAATTTTGTTCATAGGTTTCATTGAGTTCTTGTTGCTATTGACATGAAGACTTTAACCGCGTAGAATTGTTATTATCAATAGCAATTAATTTTCAGTTATAATATTGTTTTACCTTTTGAATATTAATGCTGACTTCCGAATTAATTTTGTGTAGGGACCCATTCAACCAGGATGCGTTGAATGTGGGTTTTATATACTGAGATACATGAAAGATATAGTAGAGAATGGGTTGGCATTACTGAAAAATAATGTAAGTTTTTTTTTTTTTTTTTTTTGGTTCGTTTTGAATAAGATATAGTTGATATTTATTTGTTGATTAGTCTTATTGTGTTTACTTTTATAGTTCATGAGGAAAGAAATATACGAAGATGTGGAGGTCTATGAAGTCAAAGCTGAATGGGCGATGTACGTAACAAACTTTCTTTAGTTATATATGGTTGTTTTTGTGATGTTGGAGGCCAATAAGGGCAAAAACTATGTATCAAATGTTTCATTACTGTTATGCAATACTGTAAAATTTATGTACTGTTGTTCAATTTTGTTTACTCAGAGCAATAGTAATATATGTATTATTCAATCAATTGTTTGATTTCTCATTATATATTGTTGAATGGTCATAATATTATGAAGCATTTCATTAGACTATTCTATAATTTAATACGTAATAATAAAATATTTTCAATAATTTAAAAAAAAAATTAACAAACGAAATCTTGACAGTGTGAAAACTATCAACAACTTGGTTAAAATTCTAAAAAAAAAAAATTGAAATTCGACTAAATCCTTGACAGTTATTGTAATACCTTCTTACTTAGAAAATATACTATGAAAAATATACGTACTTAATATATGAAAAGTAGTTGGGCCCAAAATTTTTCTTTACTTAACATATATTAGTCTGTACATAGCAAAACCACATATACAAAAGCTATTACAACAGAGGACAGTCATGCCATTTCTCTCCGCTTGTCGACATCCATCCGACCGCTTCTCACCTATTTCCTGCAAAACAGGGAAAAACAACGGGGTGAACACAAATGCTCAGTAAGTAAATCCTCTACTCCTTAATCCCCACGACTTATACTTTGGTTCTTTCCTTACTCTATTCTTTTCTTCTTCACTCTAATTCTCTCTGTTCTTTCTTTCTTGCTATTCTTTCTTTCTTGTTATTCTTTCTTTCTATTCTTAGGCTCACTAACCATGGTGGAACTCATGGTAACATGCATGAATGAAATGCATAGACATGCATTTTCTTTTCTTCTTTCTCTTTCTTATTCTGTTTCTTTTCTTTTCTTGCTTGCTCAAGCTTTCTCATCCTTTCTCATTCTTTCTTATTCTTGTTCTTATGCTTATGCTTATTCTTATTCTTTTTCTGTGCCAATCGGACTCGATTGATGCATGAGTATGAGTGAGTACAGTCTTCATCTACATGCACTCTTGCGGACTGTACAATTTCTTTCTTCTTCTTATGCCACTCAATTAGGGTGGCGTGCATGTAGGAAATTCTTCTTGGTACAACCCTCATCCACATACACTCTTACGAGCCGTATAAATTCTTTTTCTTCTTATGCCACTCAATTAAGGTGGCGTGTATGTGAGAATTTCTTCTTCTTAGCACTCACGGGTTCCCCATCGCAACAACCTATTCTTTTCTCTTCTTTAGCACTTTTCTTTCTTTAAATTCTTTACTGTTTTTTTCTTTCTTTCTCTTTATTCTTAAAGTTCTTTATTCTTTCTTTAAGTTCTTATGCATATGCAAATTTATGCATGTGGATGGCTCATGCTTATGCTTCTCTCTTAGGTGCACTTATGCAATGCAAATATGCAATGTTGCACAAAACTAAGTTTCTCTATTCATGCATATGCTTCTCTTAGGCATTTCATCAAACAATAAGCATGCATACTTAAATTCTACTTTAACTATACTTCTCCTTCTTTCTTCAACCATCCATAATTAGAGTAAAACTCCCTTGAATCATCACAAATCCTAGCCAAGAAAATACACTTCATAAATGCTCTTAACTCTCTCTAAAATCAACCCAACTTCTCTCAAATTCTATCAACTCAACCAACACTTCTCATGTAGAAAACCCATTCATGGATCATCATCAAACTCAATAACAAGTTTCATACACAAATCTCAAGCATATGAACTTCATATAAAATTCACGTAAAACAATCTCTATGCTTTACTTGCTCAAACAAGAGTTAGGGTTAGATTTACTTACCTTTTTCTTGAGTAGTTTCACAAAAGCTCACTATATTTGTTGGACTTGTTCTCTTTCTCAAACCCTAAGCATAAACTCTATAAGAATTCCATTCTAACATAAATTAAGCTCATGTCTAGAGCAAGAATCTTTACCTCTTGATGCTTAGGATCAAATCCTTGTCAAAATCTAACCAAAAACCCTCAATTTCCTTAGCAAAATGGATGAAGAATTGAGAGACATGGAGAGTAGCAGAAGTGTATGGGGTGTAGAGAATGGGAGGGTTTCTAAGGCTAAACCCTTGTTAGCTCATATAAATAAGCACTTTTTCCCATTTTGCCCTTGCACTTTCTTGGAAATTCCATCTTTACCCTTTAATTCTTTACCATCCACCCCCACTCCAATGCATTCTCTTTGAAATTTCCTTGCATTTCACTCCCCACCTTTTCTGCTACTTAGGGGTAGAATAGTAACTTCACCCTTATGGAAAATTCTCTAGAAACTTCACTAGAAAAATCAGCCGACTCTTCTCCCCGGCGAAAAAATACAGAGCCTATGTTGCCGCGGCGAAGCTTTTTCTTCGCCCCGGCGAAGTCTGCACTTCCCTAATTCTCCAAGGCTTCACCAAATTCAGGGCATCCAAGCAACTTTAACACCTTCCAAACTTACCTAGGGGCAACCAATCAATAATAACAACATAGCCATTTAACTTAGGGCCAACAAATAATACCAACGCAAAAATACGCATACAAAACTACTTACCTCAAAGTGGGCGTTACAGTTATTGAACTGTCAATGATTTAGTTCAAGTTCTGCTAAATCCTTGACAGTTATTGAACTATCAAGGATCTATCAAGAGGTCCTTGACAATTCGAAAATTGTCATGACCCTTTCTTGATAGGGGCTACAATGACAGTTCAAAAACTGTCATTGTACCCCCTTCTTGACGAGGAATCCCTTTCAAGAAAGCCCTTTTTCCTTGTAGTGTCTTTTGGGAACGATACTCTACTTATCACTTTATTACTTCTTGCGACTAGTGCACTTGGTGAATATGCATATGAATTAATCATGCTTCAAATTTTTGTTGCCATTGCCGAGGATAGTTAATTATTAATGTTGACAGAATCTAGTGTGGTGCTAAATTGAAGCTTTATTTAATTTTTATAGTTAATTGTAAATATTGTATAGTCTTAAGCTTGAGTTCTTTTGTTTGTAGTTTTTATTTTTATTTTGTAGTTAAGCTTAAATTTTGTGAATACTTAAGTTTAAACTTTGAGAATACTTAAGTTTAAACTTTTTCTTGCAGTGCATTTGGAGGTCATAGTAGAAGTACATAGAATGTTGAGGGATTATGTCATACCAACGGTGCAAGGAGATAATTTTGGTATTACAAGGCAAATTGTTGCAACAAACAACTTTCAAATTAAGCCAACAATAATTCAGATGATCCAACTGTTAGAGTAGATGCCCTAGAGCCAATCAATTATTGTAGAATTGACTCTTTGTAATAATGTTCATTAATAAATAAACGACATTTTATTCTATATCGCGTAAATCATTATTATTGCAATATGTATTGATATATGTCCTTAGAATGGTAGAACTGTGACGAGCATATCAAGTGTTTCAAATCTTGATAGTGAGAACCCCATGAGCACATATGGTGGCCATTCTAGAAACGTCCGTAGCCCCAGTATTATTCTGAAGTAAGGGCACATATAATACGGTAAGGCTATCATAGTGTTGAACGACTCTGCCGAAAGGCAATGATCGATCTCACTTGTCAAGGTTGTTTGGTGACAACCTCGGTGCAACACATGGGTGCTTGCCGAGGAGGCATTACACCGCAAAGCAAGTTCACTGGATTGACCCACCAGAGGATTCCATATAGATGGTAACCCCAGTGTCTATGGAACAAATCCTCTAACGAATGGTGGTGCATGTGATCCTTAGACTTGAGATCACCGGAGCGCCTTGTGCACCGATTGGTGTAGTTTGACACTAGCCTAACGCAGTTCTTTTCAGAGCTGTCAATACGGTGGTGATTGGTTGCATCAAGGAGTGTATCAAGACTATGGTGGATTGACAGAGGATTCGTCACTCCCGGGTATGGGAGAAGTTATCTCACGGCGCAATTCAGTATATGGCAATGACGTTAAAACTATGGCCATAGTGGGATTGAGTTGTTGCTCTATCCAGTTTATCATATAGGTCATTGGTCCAGAAACTGAATACATAATATCGAGAGTAACCGAAGGTTGACACTATTTCTATGTCTTCGTCTCGTCGAGATAACGTATGATGAAAGGATCAAATTGCACGGTAACCATATCGTTGACAAGTAGCTACTTTGCTGAATCCGAATCTATTGGGTGGCCATGATGCCTTGCTAGGGGCCAATCTTGGTTTGTGTATTAGTGAGACGATTAATTGGTGTTAATCGCGACAATATACACTACCGATATGATGAGGAGCCTATGGGTCACACACATAGAAGACAATTTAAGATCCAAGAAGAAAGAAGGGCGTTTTCCTCTTTTAAGGTGAAAAGGTATTTTGGTAATTTCACAGTGCAATTAAATTTGCTGAGGTCGTAACCTTTATTTAATTTGTTAGAAAAATTAAATAAGTGAAATTACGTTTAAATGTGTGTTCGCACATATTTAAATATATATTATCATTATTGTTAAATGTTAATATATATATATATATATATATATATATATATATATATATATATATATATATATATATATATATATATATATATATATATATATATATATATATATATATATATATATATATATATATATATATATATATATATATATATATATATATATATATTAATTGATTTTAATTGAGATAATGATGGAAAATAAAATATTAAATTGGGAGTGTTTGGCAACATGGGGCGTTTGGGTTAGAGCCCAAGCCTATTCCGTATGGGATTAGGGCAAATCGATTAACTATAAAAAGAAAAGTGTGTGTGTTAATTAAAAAATTAATTAATTTTTCTTTGAAATTAAAACAGAGCAGCCCCTTTGAAAACACTCCCACGGCAGAAGCACTTTTGCTTAGAAATCAATTCAATTTGATTTGCTTTCTTCTTAATCTTGAAGCCAAAGAGGATCTAGCAAATCCTTCTTTGGTTCTTTTGAGATTGTCTTTGTGTGGACTACGTGGGTTCGATCCTACACTTGGATCGGTAGCAAAACATTCGTTGACAAATTTGGAGGAGCCTCCAACATGCGTTTGTTTTCTTTAAACTCAGATTTATTTTTCTGCAGATTTTATTTTAATATGAATTGTAAAATTATACCCTTGATCTTGGCTCATGTAAACTTTCCCTGAATTATATTTTTGTTTCCGCTGCGTATATGAGACAGTTTACTAACACCAACTGTCAGTCCAATTTGGTTGAAATTCATATGAGGATCTGAATTTGCATATCGCTAGCTTTCTAGAAATGTGTGAAATGTTCAAGGCAAATAGAGTGACTAATGATGCAATTAGGCTGAGATTGTTCTCATTTTCACTGAGAGATAAGGCAAAAAGGTTGGCTCATGTCACATCCAGCTGCAACAATCACCACATGGGACGGATTAGCTTAAAAGTTTCTTGAAAAATACTTCCCACCAGTGAAGGCAGCCAAAATGAGAAACAACATTACCTCTTTCGTGCAAGGCAACGATGAATCACTATATGAAGCTTGGGAGAGGTACAAAGAGTTGTTGAGGAAATGTCCACATCATGGTTACCGGTTTGGATACAAGTCCAAACATTCTACAATGGGTTGCTACCAAATATTCAAACTATGGTAGATGTGGCAGTAGGCGGAGAGTTTAATAACAAAACCCCGAAAGATGCTTATGAATTGCTTGAGGTGATGGCCAATAATAACTAAAAAAGACCTAATGAGAGAGTAATGCCGAAGAGAACAATGGGTTTACATGAAGTCGATGTGTTCATCGTATTATTTGAACAAATTGTAGTACTTAAAAAACAATTGGGAGGTATGAATGTAAATTCTATTCACTCACCTATTCTAACTTGTGAATTTTGTGCAGGAAATCATGTAAGTGTGGAATGCCAAGTGGGAAACCCATTCGTCTTCTCAACAACTAAGCAAGTGAATTGCATGGCTAGTTCACAAAGGCCACAGAATGACACCTTTTCCAACATGTATGATCCAAGATGGACGAACCATTCGATTTTTCTTGGAGCAATCAAGGAGCACCTAGATTGGTAGCTAATTATCAACAACCAGAGAAGAAACCCAACTTGGAGGAAATCTTTGGGAAATTTATGCAAGAGACAACCAATTTCATGAATGAGATGGGAACAAATTTCAGAAACCAAGGAGCATCCATTTGGGACTTGGAAGTTCAACTGGGGCAGTTATCTAAGCAAATTTCTAAAACAGTTCAAGTGTCCTTACCAAGCTATATCATTACCAATCTCAAAGAACATGTCAATGACATAACATTAAGGAATGACAAAGTTTTGGATAAGTTGCACAAAGAGAGAACGGTGGAGAACAATGAGAGAAAAGAGGATGAGGACATAACCTCTCATTTTAGGACGACCATTCCTTGAGACAGGAAAGAGTTTGATCGATGTGCAAGAAAAGCAATTAATTTTGAAGGTGCAAGATGAGAAAGTGACCTTCAATGTTTCCGAAGCTATGAAGTGTACATCTGAGGTAAATTCTTGTTTTTAAATTAATTCTAGGATAGCTTGAAGTGTAAGTTTTGCAGGAAGGATAATCTTAAATTACCACTTGAAGCATGCATACCTGAGTCAAAGCTTAATGAAGAGGAAAATCTCAAAGCGAAAGGGTATGCAAGATACTTAGGGGAATTTCAACCAAGCACCTCGAATCACAAGGAACAATTTAAGGAATTTGGTGTAAGTGGGCACAAGTCAAAATTGGTGTTGGAAGAGACCCCAAACATTGGACTCAAACTATCAGCATCTCATCTCAAGTACGCATATAAGAATTTGAAGCTCCGAAAAAATGCTTACAAGAATGCCCAAAATTCCAAAGGAAAGACCAAAAAGTGGCAATGAGAATTGAAGCACCCCACAAGGAGTATGTTCGCAATAATTGGTCAACAAACGAAGCCCCATGTAATGCAAAAAGACAAGGTTGTGATTTACTTGGATAGTTCGGACTGACGAAAGACATTGGGAAAGTCGAGCTTTCAACTTTAAACAAAGCGCTTCTTGGGAGGCAACCCAAGTTTTGTTAGTTTATTTTGGTGTGTTGATATTTAATTTTAAGTTCTTGGTTGAGTAGATTTAATAGTTTGTTTTTGTGTTTTGATCTAGCGTTGAAGTTGGAAAAGTGAGATTGAAATTTCCAGTTTCGCCACGGCAAAGAAGAATCCCCACCACAACAAAGAAGGTTCTGGTCTATTTCATGTTTTGCAATTTTTCTAGTTTCATTGTAATGAAGAAAAAGTTTCGCCGTGGTGAAACTGCGAATTTATAAAAAGGAAGTTGCACCACCTATTTCATTTGCAAACCCTCAAACTCTCTCAACTTCTTTTGAATCTTTTACAATTTTTCTTCAATCTTTTGCAAGATTAACACTCATCTATCACTAACAAACGCTTTCCTAACTTTGATTTGTAGGATTCAAGGAGATTTTTGAAGAATTTTTGCCAAGAACATTAGGGTTTCAAATTTGGGGATTTTTGGTTTTTGGTGAAATTGGTGAAATCAAAGGTCAATTAAGCTTGGGCTTAGAGTAATTATTTGATTTTGAAGCTTGATTGATTTTGATGATGAAGATGAAACAGACCAGGATGAAGAAGAAGACAAAGATGACACTATGGAAGAAGACTAAGATCCTAGAATTTATTTTATTTTTGAACTCTTATCTTTTGTTATTTTTCTTTAATTTGTACTTTGGTTTTATTTTATGTGGTGATTTTAGTAGTTTCATTTTTAATTTCAAAACTGGTTTTAGTTTGATGAGGTTTGATATTTCCTTATTAATCTGTAATGTGTTTTAACAAATTGGTGCACCATGAGTTTTCTTGTTTTGACAGACTCTTATGATGAAGAAGGCGATGAATGTATTCCAGGCAATAACAATGAGATCACACGACATGGATTAACTAGGGGAGCATTTCTTAACCTTTTCTTTTCTCTATTCCTTGTTCATTATTGTATGACATTCAAGACAATGTCATTTTAAGTTTGGGGGTAGGGAAAAATTTTGAAAATTTTCTTGTTTGTTTAATTTTGTGTGGTTATTTTGTTCATGTTTGAGTGTTTAATGTTGTTTGTTTGTGTTTGTTTTGAGTTTTATGTGTGTTGTTGGAAATAATGCCCAATTGATTCATAAAAGTCCATGATGAGAAGGTAATATTATTTTTGAAAAAATATGATGTCTTGCTTTAAGTTGAGATTGGGTTGACTTTGTTTTAGCTAGAAGTTTCTTGAGTAGTTCAATCATGATATTCATCTATTTAACATGCTTAGAGACATTTAGTGTGAATGTGTGAAGTCTTGATGATTTTGATGAATTCTAAAACCTATTTGAGAATTAATTGAGGCGATATCCTAGATTAGATGTTGCTGAGGAAATGATTTAGGCATTCTTTGGAACGTTTGAGCCTTTCTAGCCAACCCTGTGTTAAATTGTCTTTAGTCACCCTTTTGAGCCTTCTAAATTAATTTGCCTTATTTTTCTTATGCAACCAAAAATTATTCAACTCTTTTACCCTAAACACTTTATCATACCGTTTAGGGGAATTTTGGACCATATGTATAACATAAAAGAGCAACTGAAGTGTATGCCTAAGTGATTGATCGACAAATTATAAGTTTGGGGGTTGTGAAAGGTGTGCCATTGTTTGGAGGTTGAGCAATAAATTAAGGAAGGTTATGTAGTAGCTCTTTGTGTATGCATGAGGAAAATCGAGTTCTCTTACTTTGTTTTTCCTATCCTTTCTTTGGAGCCTACTACCCAAGCCTAATGTTACAAGTTTATAAAGACCTTTTGATCCTTAGCAATGGTCTAGTCTACGTTAGTGGAGAGTAATTCAAAGAATAGGCCTATGGAGTTTTTTAAAGATCTAAAAGATTTTTGCTTGTTTGCATAAAATAATCCGAGAAGTTGAATGTTAGATTGAATTGGGGATTACTTACTTGAGGAGACAACAGAGGAATATACTTAACTTGCAAACTTGACTTTTCGGAATATTAAGTATTTTTCCTTAAATAATGTTCGCTGACAATTTTTGAGACTTTCTTTGTGATTCATTCTGGGTATCTTTCTTTTTGTTTTGATTTATATTCCTTTTTGCTTGAGGACGAGCAAATTTAAGTTTGAGCGTATTTGATAATCCTATTTTTTTTTTTATAGAGATTTTGCATTGAATTTCAATAGGATTTAGGATACTTTTCATACATTTTGGGCCATAGATGATACTTAATTCTATTATTTTTACTTTGCAGGCCTAAACAAAGATTTTGAGCATAAATGACGGTTCTGAGCTCAAATGGAGTAAATTGAGTTCTACAACTCAGAATTACCTGAATTTAGAATCTGTAAAAGGATACGAAGTAGAGATACAACTTTCATGTTTTGTGTTTTTCCTGCTTCTGACTGGAAGAGGGTGAACACTTGGGTTGAAGTTGTGAAAGGCACGTTTGCAAATTGAAGAAGACGTCTTTGGAATGTACTTCAGTATTTTAGCTATAACTTGAGTTGTAGACCTCAGATTGGGATGATTCTTAAATGAAGGGAAATATAATTTAAAAGGCTACAATTCTTATTATTACCACTTTTCCATATTCAGACATTATCATGATCAAATTGGGCACAAAAGCTCTTTACCATGATGAAACTGCGTCTTATGCAAAAAAAATAAAACGACACGTTTTGGCTTGATAGGGCTTCATCCTTAAGTGAGAGGAGTATAAATTGAAGCGAAAATGTCTAGAAAGGTAGGCTAGAGGTCTCTGGTTCTTTCAAGGAAGAAGAAGACACTTGAAGAAGAAGAGAAGTGAAGATTGAACAAGATCTAGAGAAGATTTTTCATCCTTTGTGTCTATTTTCAATAATGAACCTTGATTCTTCTTGTTCCTCTTGTTTTATTTCATTTTCTAGTATGAACCGAGTTGTTTAGCTAGGGTTTGATGTAACCTTGATACAATGATTCAATTTACATGATTTGAGTTGCTTTTAGTTCTAATTTCATGATTTGAGTGTTTGTTTCTATGCTTATTGTCTTTGGATGCTTGATCACCATTCAAATGATGTGTTGTTCATGATGGGACTAAGAAGTGATTCATGATATGTGCTTCTTAGGATAAATATCATAGATTGAGTGAAAACTAGAGATAGACAAACGTGATCTATGAAACTTAGATAGAATTCCACAAAGTTTAAGAGACTTTGAATTATTAAACTTCAAATTATGGGTTCGGAAGGTTAATAGGAACAAGTGGAGCGGTATAACTTGAGAAGGAGTACCAAACATCATAGGGAATTCGGTTTTCAATCAAAGGGAATTAGAACTAGGGTATTAGATTCTATAAATTAGGTTTGCGTATCTATGTGAAATCAACACCCTAGCGTTTTTGAGTGCTATGTCATTTGTTTGGATATTGGGTTTTTACTTTAATTTCATTTTCACTCATTAGTTGTTAATCTTTTCTTTAGATTGTTAATATTCCAACACTTATGCTGACCTCTCTTATGTTTTGATGTGTCAATATTCCTATCACTTGTCAATATTCCTTCTCTTATATTACTAATATACTAACAAAGAAAGAAAGAAAAAAACTTCAGGAAATTAGTTTGGGATATAGACATTTAAACTACCTAGTTCTACAAGGTTAAATTGTCCTTAAAGTCATAGCGCATCTTGACATTGTTGCAATTTATATTACTTATTAAATTAATATTTCTCTTCAAGGACTCATGAAGATATATGTTTGCAAATCAACCGCATAAGGTTTCTTTATTATCAATTTAAAGAATATATTAGCTTCATAACATTGTATTACTATAAACTTCGCACTTAAAAATATATAATCATAGTTATACCTAATTAAAAGATCTTGTATAGCCTATATAAACAAGCATCTATTGTACAATTACATACAATTCGATATCCAAGTTTTATCTTATTTCGTTCACATGGGTACAAGAGCCATAGAAAAATTTAGTTTATCTTTCAGTCTCTTCTCAGTAACGATCACTTGTCTCACCATAATCACCATCAGAAACCACCTTATGAGCCGCCACTCTATCAATAAAGAAGAAACTCACTTTTTGATAGTTTTATTGACTTCTTTTGTTAATATATTATTGGAATCCATTGTTCTTTCTCTACAGTTCAATATCCTACCAGTCAGCAATTTCTTCAATAACCAAAGCATCACCCATTTCACATGCCATTGTTGTGCTTTACCTCATCAAGTCTTGTCTTATTGTTTTACTCCCCAAAGTTGTACCTTCTTAAATTTTGGCCTTTGTAGATATACGTTATACACTCTGTCCATATTATTTTTGTACTTTTGTTTAGTACTACCAGTTTTGTTTTTATTTTACTTTGGTCCATAATTTTTAATTAAAAAAAAGATGGAAAAGTTAGACGTTAGTCAACCTTTCAAGTCATTTTAAATGGACCCAATTATTTTTATGGGCTCAAGCCATGTGCAATTATTTTAAAGGCCCAAGACTTTAGCGTTATGTTAGTGGTGGCAATCTTACACCAGTTCTTGTTGAAGATGATTTGAAGAAAAACTTTCTGACCGCTTGGAAGAGTGGGACAAAAAAATCATCAAATTCTCTACTTGGTTTCGCAACACATCTATACTGTCTATCAGTCTTCAATTTGGTCGAATAAGACTTTTCCAATAAGACTATAAGTATTAAAGTTAAATTAAAAAAAGTTAATGTGAAATAAAATAGATGTACTGACCTGCTGAGAAAAATAGTATAAGCTAATTTAGTTAGCTACGACTTCCAAGCAAATTTTATCCAACAAACAAAAACTCATTTGCATGGAAAAAGTTGACATATGTTAACCAAATACATTGTGGGTACAGACCATTTTGTGCCTCACTGTCTAAGGAAGCAAATTTCGATGAGTTGTCGGTGTGGGAATATAAAAAAGAGTGATAAATAAATTAGCTTAAGCAAATCCTAGGAGTCCTTCACAAATATGAACATCACTATTTTTCCAATAAGACTATAAATATTAAAGTTAATTAAAAAAAATTAACGTGAAATAAAACAGATGCACTGACCTGAGGAGAAAAACAGTATAAGCTAATTTAGTTAACTACGACTTCTAAGCGAATTTTATCCAACAAACAAAAACAAATTTACATGAAAAAGTTGACATATGTTAACCTAATACAAATATCTAGCTAGTAAGACAAAATATTTATAGACTAAATTGATATCACTTCATACTTTTAATAAAAAAACATATTTGCACTTGTATTTTTTGCTTAATGGATTGCCAGTCACAATCACTTGTTTTCTTGAAGGGTGTTATACTAATATATTGAGCCCATAATATTTATACAAAGTGAAACATATAATTAACCTTAGAATATTCCCTCAGACTCTTTTTACGACTTCCTTTCAATCGTTCAGCATTATGCCTTTGCCTTTAACATCAAAATTGTTCAGCATTATGATTTTACACTTAAAATTTATCATTTAATTTCAACATAACCCTAATACAATGCCAAGACATTAAACTTGAGGATAATTCTAATCCAATTTAAATTCTACATGAGAAGAATACATCCAAAATCAAAATTTCAGTAAAAGATTTATACATGTAATTTTATTTTAAATAATATGAGTTAAAATGAAAAAAGAATAATTTGGACCGTCAGAAAGAGATTAGTGACGGTGTTTGTAGCATCGGTTGTTTGGCGTATGGGTGCATGTGATTTTGGCTAATGAAGCTTGAGAGAAAGAGAGAAATCAATTTTGTAAAAGAGAGAATGAGCTTACTGTTTTAGGACAGCTGTATCGTTTTAGTTTGATGTCAAAAGCATCTGGTTTTTTTTTGTTTTTTTGTTTTTAATTTAAATTTGAACGTTTTACTTTTGTGCGGTGCGTATGATATGTACCAAATGTGCATGTCGTTTAAATTCTGACAAACCTCTTGCGTAGTCGTTGAGCTACCATGTTAATTAGACTTCTTATCCTAAAACGATGAAGAGAAATGGGCGACTGTACATTTACCTAAATCCTAGCGTTGCGCATGGCTATTCAACAACCAAATTCGTGTCACGTGTCCTCACTCCAAATCAGGATATGATGGTTGAGCTTGCCTTATGTGCCGCTCTTATAACAGATGACTTCCCTAACAAGTCTATTAGTATTAAACATGAGTATTCAAACTTAAGTATGGGAGGGGCTGACTCAGATCTAGGTTATGAGAGATTATGCGTGTAATCAACCCCATAACAATCACTCCCAACCATTGTCAGACGGCTCCACCCCCGTTTGGAGGGGGTTGATTCACATATAGGGAAGGAAACACACTTAGAGAGAGCTTATCTTCGCCTTTATGTGCTTTCCTTTGTAATCAATCTATATGTAAAGCAAATACTAAGCAATAACATAGCAGTAGATGTAGACTTGATTCATACTTGCCGAACCACTTTAAAAATCGTTTCTTGTCATCCCATTATCATTTCCTAACTCATTCAAAGCTTGTTATTCTTAGCTATGCACGCATTCTACCTTGTCCTACCGAAGGTCGACTGGGTATCTTTGGTTGTTGCGTTTTAGTGTAACAACATTTTGGCGCTAGAAGGAGGGCCTCCTCGTTATTAAACGTTATTCGTCAGCCACGTTCCACAACCATAATGCTTACCAAGTCCAAAAGTGTAAAACCCCCCTCCAGTAAGGTATCCTCTGAATATCCCTCAATGAGAATCCCGGGGATACATGTCTGGAGAACGAATTGTATTTAGAAAAAACTGTCAGGAAACGATCCATTGAGGCAGCGGAATACAAAAATTAATAACAACATGGATCGTTCCATAGAACCAAGATTAGGGCACAAAATTTACAGTTTATATCAAAACAAGAATCTGCAGAAAATTAGTTTAGAGTTTAAGAAATCATATGCACGTTTGGAGGCTCTTCCAACTTTGTCTCTGAACGTATTTTGCCACCGACCTAAGTGTAGGATCGAACCGATGTAGTCTACATAAAGATAATCGCAAGAAACTAAAGAGGGATTTGCTAGATCCTCTTTAGTCTTGAGAAACAAAGAAGAAAATGAAGAGTATTTGATTTTTCAATCAAAACTAAAACTGGGGTGGGAGAGAGTGTTTTGGGGCTATGGGTTTTTCTTTTTAATGAAAAGAATGGATAATGAAATCTCTACCCTTTTTCAATTAAAACTTTTCTTTTATAGTGATATTTTAATTGCCCTATTCCCATATGGAATAGGCCTGGGCTCCAACCCAAACACCCCTTGTATCCAAACACTCCCATTTAGATATTTTAATATTAGTTCATCATTATCTCAATTAAAAATCAATTAATATATACATTTAATATATTAACATTTAACAATAACAATAACTTATTTAAATATATGCGAACATATATTTAAACGTAATCTCACTTGTTTAATTTTTTCTAACAAATTAAATAAAGGCTACGACCTTAGCAAATTTAATTGCACTTTAAATTTACCAAAATATCATTTCACCTAAAAAGACGAAAACGCCCTTCTTACTTCCTAAGTCTTAAATTATCTTCTATGTGTGTGACCCATATGCTCTTCATCATACCGGTAGTGTATAGTATCGCGATTAACACCAATGAATCGTCTCATTATATACAGACCAAGATTGGCCCCTAACAAGGCATCATGGCCACCCGATAGATTCGGATTTAGCAAAGGAGCTACCTGACAACGATATGGCTACTGTACAATTCGATCTTTTCACCATCCGTTATCTTGACGAGACCGAGGCATAGAAATATTATCAACCGTCGGTTGCTCTCGATATTGTGTATTCGCCATCGGACCAATGACCTGTATTATAAACTGGATAGAGCAACAACTCAATCCCACTGTGACCACAATTTTAGTGTCATTGCCATTTACTGAATTGCGCCGTGAGATAACTTCTCTCGTACTTGGGAGTGATGAATCCTCTATCTATCCACCATAGTCGTGATACACTTCTTGATGTAGCCAACCACCACCGAATTGATAGTTCTGAATAGAACTGCGTTAGCCTAGTGTCAAGCTACACCAATTGGTGCACAAGGCGCTCTGGTGATCTCAAGTCTAAAGATCACATGCACCACCATTCGTTAGAGGATTTGTTCCATAGACACTGGGGTTACCAACCATATGGAATCCTCTGGTGGGTCAGTCTAGTGAACTTGCCTACAGCAAGCCCTCATGTGTTGCACCAGGTTGTCGCCAAACAACCTTGATAAGTGAGATCAGTCACTGCCTTTCGACAGGGTCGTTCAACACTATGATAGCCTTACCGTATTATCTGTGCCCTTACCTTCAGAATAATACTGGGGCTACGAATGTTTCTAGAATGGCCACCATATGTGCTCATGGGGTTCTCACTATTAAGATTTGAAACACTTGATACCCTCGTCACGGTTCTACCATTCTAAGGATATATATTAATACATACAATGATGATTTACGCGATATAGTATAAAATGCCTTTTATTGATCAATGAACATTATTACAAAGAGTCAATTCTACAATAATTGATTGGCTCTAGGGCATCTACTATAATAATCTCCCACTTGCAATATAGCCAATCATTCATGTATTTGAAACCAAATGATCTCAAGTGCCTTTCATGCTTTTGCTATGACAGAGGTTTTGTCAGTGGATCTACGAGATTGTCGTCAGTATGCACTTTACTAATCTGCACGTCTTTCCTCTCAACTATCTCTCTGATGAGATGGAATCGTCTGAGTATGTGTCTAGACTTCTGATGAGACTGTGGTTCCCTGGCTTGAGTAATTGCTCCATTATTGTCACAATAGATGTCTATAGGATCAACAATCGTGGGAACCACACCAAGTTCAGTAATGAACTTCTTAATCTAGATAGCCTCCTTGGCCGCATCTGACAATGCAATATACTCAGCCTCCATTGTAGAGTCTGCTATAGTGCTTTGCTTGGAGCTCTTCCAACTCACTGCATCGCCATTGAGACAAAATATAAACCCTGATTGCGATCGATAATCATCTTTGTTCGTTTGGATACTAGCATCACTGTATCCTCTTACAGTGAGCTTATTGTCCCCTCCATAAACCAAGAACATATCCTTAGTCCTCTTCAGGTACTTAAGAATATTCTTGACAGCCATCTAGTGACGCTCACCTGGATCCGATTGATATCTACTACAAGTGCTCAAAACACATGAGACATCAACCCAAGTATATAGCATGGCATACATGATTGATCCAATTGCTGATGCATATGGGATCCTCTTCATCTAATCTCTCTCATCTTGTGTTCTAGGACACAATTCCTTAGAAAGATAAACGCCATGTGACATCGGAAGAAATCCCTTCTTGGATTCTTCCATACTGAATCTTTTCAGTACTTTGTCAACATATGCACTCTGACTTAGGCCAAGCAACCTACACGATTTATCATGATGGATCTTTATACCAAGGATATAGGCTGCTTCCCTTAAGTCCTTCATGGAGTAGCACTTGGATAACCAAGTCTTTACCGACTGCAAGTTTGGTATATCATTCCCGATCAGAAGTATGTCATCGATATACAACACTAGGAATATTACTGCGCTCCTACTCACTTTCTTGTAAACATAGGACTCATCTTCGTTCTTGATAAAACCGAATTCTTTTACGGCTTCATCAAAACGAATGTTCCAGCTCCTTGAAACTTGCTTGAGTCCATAAATAGATCTCTGCAACTTGCATACCCTATTAGCTTGCCCATCAAGAACGAAACCATCAGGAGTTGTCATATACACATCCTCCTCAAGGTTTCCGTTCAGGAAAGCTGTTTTGACATCCATTTGCCAAATCTCATAGTCATGATATGCAGCAATCGCAAGCATAATCCGGATGGATTTAATCATGGCAACAGGCAAAAAGGTTTCTTCATAGTCAATGCCATGAATTTGTTTGAAACCTTTGGCAACCAGACGTGCTTTATAAGTATGCACCTTGCCATCCATGTCAGTCTTCTTCTTGAAGACCCATTTACACCCTATGGGTTTACCCCTTCAGGTGGTTCCACCAGAGGCCATTCTTGGTTCTAGTACATGGAGTCTATCTCAGATTTCATGGCTTCAAGCCATTTAACGAACTGGATCCGATATAGCGTCTTCGTAGGTTCAAGATTCATCGTCTTGGTAGACTAGTACATCACCATGTTGAGTCACGAGATAACCGTATCTCTCGGGCTCATGGCGTACTCTCCCAGATCTACGTAGCTTTTGTGCTACCTGAGGTGGTTCACTTTGATCCATAAGTTATGGAGTAACCTCCTCTTGATGCTCAACCACTTCTTGTGGCACATCATCCCATCCTTCGTCTAGTATATCTCGTGGTTCTAGAACTTCATCAAGTTCTACTTTTCTCCCACTTGTACTTCTCAGAAAATATTCTTTTTCTAGGAAGACACTAGATCGAGCAACAAAAATTTTGCGCTCTTCTGGGTGGTAGAAGTAGTATCCTTTGGATACCCCACAAATATACATTTACAAGATTTTGGGTCCAGCTTGTTCGAAGTCAATTTCTTAACATAAGTTTCGCAACCCCAAATCCTTAGATAAGACAAGTTGGGCTTTCGCCCACTCCATAGTTCATATGGAGTCTTATCTATGACTTTGACGACACACGGTTCAAAACATGAGTCGCAGTCTCTAGGGCATAACCTTAGAACGATGTAGGTAAATCACTTAAACTCATCATGGACCTAACCATGTCAAATAAGGTCCTGTTCCTCTTTTCTGACTCCATTGTGTTGGGGTGTATAAAGAGGGGTGAGTTGTGATACTATCCCGCATTTCGCCAGGTACTCTGAAAACCGTGAGCTTAAGTATTCACCTTCTCGATTCGACTGAAGAGCTTTAATACTTTTGCCTAACATATTATATACTTCATTCCTGAATTCCTTGAATTTATCAAAGGCTTCAGATTTATGTCTCATAAGGTAGACATAACCATATCTACTGAAATCATTAGTGAATGTGATGAAGTATGAATATCCACCTCTGGCCTCAACTGTTAATGGACCACATACATCACTATGGATGATGACTAACAGTTCAGTAGCCCTTTCACCTTGTCCTGTGAAAGGAGTCTTGGTCATCTTGCCTAGCAGGCATGACTCGCATACCTCAAATGACTGAAAGTCAAAAGGGTCCAAAACTCCATCCATTTGAAGTTTTGCAATGCGAGTCTTATTAACATGACACAATCTACAGTGCCAGAGATATGTCTGGTTTTGATCGCTATGTTTAGCTTTCTTGGTTTCAACATTGAGAATATCTTTATTGTTTAAGTCAAGAATATATAATCCATTATATAACCTTGCAATTCCAAATAGAATACCATTCAAACTAAAGGACAACAATCCATTAGAGATCTCAAAATGATACCCCATATTATCCAAAGCGGATACTGAAATAATATTTCTAGAAATAGAAGGTACGTGATAATAGTTATGTAGTTCCAACAACAAGCCCATAGGCAAACATAATCAGTAAGTCCCTGCACCAATGCAGCCATAAATGCTCCATTTCCAACTCGTAGGTCCACCTCTCCCTTGGCGAGTACTCTACTTTGCCTTAGTCCCTGTACATCAGTACAAATGTGAGTACCACATCCCTGTGTCAGTGACCCAAGATGTTGAGGGAGAGAATTTAATCTCAATCATAAACATGCCTGAAGTAGTAGTATCTAACTTTTTCTTGCTTGCGAGGAAAGCCTTGCAGTGTTTCCTCTAGTGGCTAGGCTTGCCACAAAAGAAGCATACTACTTTGCCCTTCCTTATGCCACTCTTAGGCCCAAGAACAACCTGTCTTTTGGGCTTGGGCTTGGGCTTGGGTTTGGGCTTGGCCTTACCCTTGTCGTTACCCTTTCCTTTACTGGCAGCAACCAGTAAAATAGGCTTGGACTTCTTCAAGTTCTGCTTTGCAGTCCTTAGCATGTTCAAGAGTTCCGACAAGGTTTTCACCATTGTGTTCATATTGAAATTCATTATGAACGGTGCATAAGAGTCAGGCAAGGATTGCAGAATCAAATCCATTTGTAATTCTGCATCCAACTCAAATCCCAAAGTCTCAAGTCTCTCTATGTGCTCGATCATCTTGAGCACACGAGGACCAACTTGGGCTCCCTCAGTCTGACGACTCCCAAACAGTGCTTTCGACACCTTGTATTCATGTCGAGCATTTCCTTCGAAAGCTCCTTGAGGTGTAGAATAGTGGAAACAGCGTCCATATTCTCATGCTGCTGTTACAGCACTGGTGTCATCGATGCTAACATCAAGCATTGAACGCCATTAGCATCATCAAGGAACTTTTGATAAGTATCATTTACTTCCCAAGTGGCATTAGGATCAAGCTCAGCCAAGTATGGCTTTTCAAGGATATACAATTTCTTTTTTGACTTGAGTATAAGCCAAAGATTACGATACAAGTCTCAGAAATTGGATCCATCCAACATGTTTTCTTTCTTGATTATCGGTCGCAGGTTCATATGTTAGAGTAGATGCCCTAGAGCCAATCAATTATTGTGGAATTGACTCTTTGTAATAATGTTCATTAATCAATAATAAAAGGCATTTTATTCTATATCGCGTAAATCATTATTATTGCAATATGTATTGATATATGTCCTTAGAATGGTAGAACCGTGACGAGGGTATCAAGTGTTTCAAATCTTGATAGTGAGAACCCTATGACCACATATGGTGGCCATTCTAGAAACGTCCGTAGCCCAAGATTATTCAAGTAAGGGCACGTATAATACGGTAAGGCTATCATAGTGTTGAACGACCTCGCCGAAAGGCGTGGCGATCTCACTTGTCAAGGTTGTTTGGTGACAACCTGGTGCAACACATGGGTGCTTGTTGTAGGCGGATATACCGCAGCAAGTTCACTGGACTGACCCACCAGAGGATTCCATATGGATGGTAACCCCAGTGTCTATGGAACAAATCCTCTAACGAATGGTGGTGCATGTGATCCTTGGACTTGAGATCACCGGAGTGCCTTGTGCACCGATTGGTACAGTTTGATACTAGCCTAACGCAGTTCTATTCAGAGTCGCAGACGGCAGGTGATTGGCTATATCAAGGAGTGTATCAAGACTATGGTGGATTGACAAAGGATTCATCACTCCCGCACGGGAGAAGTTATCTCACGGCGCAATTCGGTATATGGTAATGACACTAAAATCGTGGCCACAAAGTGGGATTCGATTGCCGTTGCTCATCCGATTATAATACGGGTCATTGGTCCGTAAACCGAATATATAATAATCGAGAGTAACCGAAGGTTGACACTATTTCTATGCCTTCGCCTCGCCGAGATAACGAATGATGAAAGGATTGTATTGTACGGTAACCATATCGCTTGACGTAGCTACTTTGTCAATCCGAAACTATCGGGTGGCCATGATGCCTTGCTAGGGGCCAATCTTGGTCTCGTGTATTAGTGAGACGATTGATTGGTGTTAATCGCGATACTATACACTACCGTATGATGAGGAGCCTATGGGTCACACACATAGAAGATAATTTAAGAGCCAAGAAGAAAGAAGGGCGTTTTCGTCTTTTTAGGCGAAAGGGTATTTTGGTAATTTCACGGTGGCAATTAAATTTGTTGAGGTCGTAGCCTTTTTTATTTAATTTGTTAAAGAAATTAAATAAGTGAAATTACGGTTAAATGTGTGTTCGCACATATTTAATTAAATCATCATTATTGATTAAATGTTAATTAAATATTAATTGATTTTAATTAAGATAATGATGAATTAAATTAAAATATCAAATTGGGAGTGTTTGGCAACATGGGGTGTTTGGGTTGGAGCCCAAGCCCATTCCATGTGGGAATAGGGCAACTTGGTTTGCCTATAAAAGGAATAGTATTTGTGTGATTTGTTAATTAATTTTTGCCTTTAAAACAAACACACACAGCAGCCCCTTTGACACTCATTCCCACGCCACTTTCATCTTTTGATTGAAAAATCAAATACTGATTTTTCTTCTTGATTTCTTAAGGCCAAGGAGGATCTAGCAAATCCCTCCTTGGTTCTTGTTGATTGTCTTCGTGTGGACCTCTACGGTTCGATCCTACACTTGGATCGGTAGCAAACACATTCAGAGACAACATTGGTGGAGCCTCCAAACGTGGGTATGAATCTAAACCTTTGGATTTATATTTTTCTGCAGATTCTAATTATGCATAAATTGTAAAATCTATGCCTTGATTTTGGGTTCTAAGGAACGATCCGTGGTTGTAAAATTTTTGTTTTCGCTGCGCAACCGGGTCGTTTCCTAACAGTGGTATCAGAGCCTAGGGTACTAGATTTACAATTGTTGAATGGTTGATACATGTATTTGTTGATAACATGCTGCCTTGATGAATCTGCCATGAAAAACCCAGTTTTTGAAAAATCTGTAAAATTTGTAAATCCATGATTTAATGAGTGATTCAAATGATAAACTGGTTTAATAATGTGTTGATGAATGTTATATTGGTTGGTTAATATCCTGGTTGAACGTATGTGCGTTTGATTTGATTTGGATTAGTGTTTATACACAAAAACTGCAAAAACGCGAACTGTAGGAATTGGGGATTTCTGTGTTTCGCCTTGCAGCGAGAGCCTCGACAGCCTACGGCGAAGATAAAACCTTCGCCGCGGCGAAATATGTGGCGGCTAGACCTAATTTAAATCCTCGCCGCGGCGAAGATAAAACCTTCGCCGCGGCGAAGGATGTAGTTTTCCCATTTTGTATTTTTTCCTGAAAGGGACTAATCTGCAGATTTTAATAACCTATAAAGCCAATGTACATTCTGCACATTTAAGAGGGTAATTAATTAATTAACCCACCCAATTCAAAAATTGATTGTTTTTGAAATGTATGCTTTGTACTTGTTTGTATATTGCATGGTGCGTACATGAGCCTTAGACCTAAGGGTGAATGTTTTAAATTATTTTGGGTATGTATGGTGTAATATTTTAAATAGGGCCTGCGTGTCCCGCCTCTTCTCCCTTCTTCTTAATGTACATTCTTTTTCTCATCTCATTCCCCTCGAATGTAAATCGAGGTTTCTAAATTTGTTGATGTAAAAATTAGTTTAATATTAATTTTATTGTAAATTTAGAATGATGTTTTTGTAATGTACCTGGAGACAAAGCGAAGGACGAGGCAACCATACTTGAAGACTCAAGATATTTGTTACAGGATCCCTAGGTGACCCACCGATCCCTCTAGGCTCGAGGAGATCGGTTTTAGTTAGGCCATGTACCGGCACGTTTAATATTTTGTTTAGAATGCATGCTAAGGTTGAATGTTGAATAACATGCCAAACAATGTCATTCTAACAAAGATAATAATCTGATGAGACATTAAATAACAAACCCTCAACTAAGAATATTAAGTCACGAATGCCTTCCATCACCATGGTTTTAATCAAACCACTGTTCGTCGAAACCTTGTTCGCCAAAGCGAAGGGTACACTTCTACCAGTGGGAGGTTAAAATTCATTGAAGTTTTCCTTAATGGTGATGGGTCGACTTAAAATGACGGTTTTGCTTGTTCGCCAAAGCGAAGGTTGATAAACGCGTCATAGGCATAGTAGAGCAGTACACATATTATGTGTATGTGGTGACATGTAGTGTCCACTCTACCGATACTGAGAATCACACTTGAGGACAATGGTTAGAGCCATTGAATTGTGTGATTGGCTTGTTGGCTTTTTTCACATTTGAGGTTGATAGTGGGAGCTATCAATTGGTGTGGATTAAGTTTGTTGGCCTACCTAATCAACCCATTTTGGCTTGTTCGCCAAAGCGAAGGTTTGAAATGGGCAGGATAGGATCTCGGTCCACTAGGAAAGCCAACGGGCTTTCCCGAGTTAATAGTGAGGGCTATTGGCTTGAGTAAAATAGTGGGAGCATTGTTTAATAAAAGACCATATTAAATAATAATGAACTTTATAATAACTTTATCTTTTCTGCAATTGTAGATTCACCGAAAATGAGTATTATGAACCTGCGACCGATAATCGAAAAAGAAAACAGGTTGGATGGATCCAATTTCTCAGACTGGTATCGTAATCTACGGATCATACTTAAGTCAGAAAAGAAATTGTATATCCTTGAAAAGCCATACATGGTTGAGCCTGATCCTGATGCCACTCAGGGAAGTTAAGGATACTTATCAAAAGTTCCTTGATGATGCGATAGCGCATAATGCTTGATGTTAGCATCGATGACACCTATCTTGCAAAAGCGGCATGAGAATATGGATGCTTCTTCCATAATTCTACACCTCAAGGAGCTTTATGAAACAAATGCTCAACATGAGAGGTACAAGGTGTCGAAAGCACTGTTTGGGAGTCGTCTGACTGAGGGTGCCCAAGTTGGTCCTCATGTGCTCAAGATGATCGAGCACATTGAGAGGCTTGAGACTTTGGGATGTGGCTTGGATGCGAAATTACAAATGGATTTAATTCTGCAATCCTTGCCCGACTCATATGCTCCGCTTCATAATGAATTTCAATATGAACACGATGGAGAAAACCTGCTGCGAACTTCAACATGCCGAGGATCGGCAGAGCAGGGACTTGAAAAAGTCCAAGCCTGCGTTTTATTCAAGGGTTGCCCGCAAGAAAGTCAAAGGGTAACGGTGGGTAAGGCCGGTAAGGCCTTAAACCTAAGGCCCAAGCCCTCCCAAGCCCAAAGGACAGTTGCTCTTGGGCTCGAGTGGCATAGGAAAGGGCAAGATAGTCTCGCTTCGTGGCAAGCTCGCCACCCTTTGGAGGAAACACTGCAAGGCTTTCCTCGTGAAGTGCAAGAAGAAGCGAGGCTACGACTTGGTACTTTCATGATTGAGATTAACTTCTCTCCCTCAACATCTTGGGTCATGGACACAGGATGTGGTACTCACATTTGTCTTGATGTGTGGGGACTAAGGCAGAGTAGAGTGCTCGCCAAGGGAGAGGTGGACCTACGAGTTGGAAATAGAGCACATGTGGGCTGCATTAGGTAGGGACTTATTGTTTATCTTTGCCTACGGGCTTATTGTTGGAACTACATAATCAAGTTATCACGTACCTTCTATTTCTAGAAATATTATTTCAATATCCGTTTTGGATAATATGGGGTATCATTTTGAGATATCTAATGGATTGTTGTCCTTTAGTTTGAATGGTATTCTATTTGGAATTGCAAGGTTATATAATGGATTATATGTTCTTGATTTAAGCAATAAAGATATTCTCAATATTGAAACCAAGAAAGCTAAACATAGCGATCAAAACCAAACATATCTCGGCATTGTAGATTGTGTCATGTTAATAAGACTCGCATTGCAAAACTTCAAAGGGATGGAGTTTTGGCCCTTTTGACTTTCGGGTCATTTGAGGTATGCGAGTCATGCCTTTTAGGCAAGATGACCAAGTCTCCTTTCACAGAAAAGGTGAAAGGGCTACCGAATCTTGTAGGCATCATCCATAGTGATGTATGTGGTCCACTAACAATTGAAGCCGAGGTGGATATTCATACTTCATCACATTTACGATGATTTCAAGAGATATGGTTATGTCTACCTTATGAGACATAAATCAAGCCTTTGATAAATTCAAGGAATTCAGGGAATGAAGTACGTAATATGTTGGGCAAAAAGTATTAAAGCTCTTCGGTCGGATCGAGGAGGTGAATACTTAAGCTCGGGGTTTTCTTTCGAGTACCAAGGAATGTGGGATAGTATCACAACTCACCCTCCTTATACACCCCAACACAATGGAGTGTCGAAAGGAGGAATAGGACCTTACTTGACATGGTTAGGTCCATGATGAGTTTTAGTGATTTACCTGCATCGTTCTGGGGTTATGCCCTAGAGACTGCGACTCACGTTTTAAACCGTGTGCCGTCAAAGTCTGTAGATAAGACTCCATATGAGCTATGGATTGGGCGAAAGCCCAACTTGTCTTATCTAAGGATTTGGGGTTGCGAAGCTTATGTTAAGAAATTGACTTCGAACAAGCTGGGCCCAAAATCCTGTAAATGTATATTTGTGGGGTATCCAAAGGAGACCAAAGGATACCATTTCTACAACCCAGAAGAGCGCAAAATCTTTGTTGCTCGATCTGGTGTCTTCCTAGAAAAGGAACATTTTCTAAGAAGTACTAGTGGGAGAAAAGTAGAACTCGATGAAGTTCTAGAACCACAAGATATACTAGACGAAGGACGGGATGATGTGCCACAAGGAGTGGTTGAGCATCATGAGGAGGTTACTCCACAAATTGTGGATCAAAGTGAACCGCCTCAGGTAGCACAGGAGCTACGTAGATCTGGGAGAGTACGCCATGAGCCCGAGAGATACGGATATCTCGTGACTCAACATGGTGACGTACTAGTCTATCAAGACGATGAACCCAGAACCTACGAAGACGCTATATCGGATCCAGATTCCATTAAATGGCTTGAAGCCATGAAATCGAGATGGACTCCATGTACGAACCAAGTGTGGTCTCAGGTGGAACCACCCTGAAGGGTAAAACCTATAGGGTGTAAATGGGTCTTCAAGAAGAAGACGACATGGATGGCAACGTGCATACCTATAAAGCACGGTGGTTGCCAAAGGTTTCAAACAAATTCATGGCATTGACTATGAAGAAACCTTTTTCGCGGTTGCCATGATTAAATCCATCAGGATTATGCTTGCAATTGCTGCATATCATGACTATGAGATTTGGCAAATGGATGTCAAATCGCTTTCCCTGAACGGAAACCTTGAGGAGGATGTGTATATGACACAACCCGATGGTTTCGTTCTTGATAGTCAAGCTAATAAGGTATGCAAGTTGCGAGATCCATTTATGGTCTCAAGCAAGCTTCAAGGAGCTGGAACATTCGTTTTGATGAGGCCGTAAAAGAATTCGGTTTTATCAAAAATGAAGATGAGCCCCTGTGTTTACAAGAAAGTGAGTGGGAGCCGCATAGCATTCCTAGTGTTGTATGTCGATGACATACTTGATCGGGAATGATATACCGAACTTGCATGGTAAAGACTTGGTTATCCAAGTGTTCTCCATGAAAGACTTAGGGAAGCAACCTACATCCTTGGTATAAAGATCTATCGTGATAGATCACGTAGGTTGCTTGGCCTAAGTCGAGTGCATATATTGACAAAGTATGAAACGATTCAAGATGGAAGAATCCAAGAAAGGATTTCTTCCGATGTCACATGGTGTTTATCTCTCTAAGGAATTGTGTCCTAAAACACAAGATGAGAGAGATAGGATGAAAGAGGATCCCATATGCATCGGGCAATTGGATCCATCATGTATGCCATGCTATGTACTGGATTGATGTCTCATGTGCTTTGAGCACTTGTAGCAGATATCAATCGGATCCGGTGAGCGTCCATCGGATGGTCTCAAGAACATTCTTAAGTACTTGAAGAGGACTAAGGATATGTTCTTGGTTTATGGAGGGAAGATGAGTTCACCGTAAGAGGATACAAAGATGCTAGTTTCCAAACGGATAAAGGACGATTATCGATCGCAATCGGGGGTGGTTTGTATTTTGTCTCAATGGTGGTGCAGTGAGCTGGAAGAGCTCCAAGCAAAGCACTGTAGCGGACTCTACAATGGAGGCTGAGTATATTGCATTGTCAGATGCGGCCAAGGAGAGGCGCTGATTAAGAAGTTCGTCACGAACTTGGTGTGGTTCCTACGATTGTTGATCCTATAGACATCTATTGTGACAACAATGGAGCAATTGCTCAAGCTTAGGGAACCACGGTCTCATCAAGTCCGGACACATACTGACGATTCCATCTCATCGAGAGATAGTTGAGAGGAAAGACGTGCAGATTAGTAAAGTGCATACGCGACAATCTCGCAGATCCACTTACAAAGCCTCTGTCGCAGCAGAAGCATGAAAGGCACTTGAAATCATTTGGTATTAAATACATGAATGATTGGCTATAGTGCAAGTGGGAGATTGTTAGAGTAGATGCCCTAGAGCCAATCAATTATTGTGGAATTGACTCTTTGTAATAATGTTCATTAATCAATAATAAAAGGCATTTTATTCTATATCGCGTAAATCATTATTATTGCAATATGTATTGATATATGTCCTTAGAATGGTAGAACCGTGACGAGGGTATCAAGTGTTTCAAATCTTGATAGTGAGAACCCTATGACCACATATGGTGGCCATTCTAGAAACGTCCGTAGCCCAGTATTATTCTGAAGTAAGGGCACAGATAATACGGTAAGGCTATCATAGTGTTGAACGACCTGTCCGAAAGGCGGTGCTGATCTCACTTGTCAAGGTTGTTTGGTGACAACCCGGTGCAACACATGGGTGCTTGTTGTAGGCGGATATACCGCAAAGAAGTTCACTTGGATTGACCCACCAGAGGATTCCATATGGATGGTAACCCCGTGTCTATGGAACAAATCCTCTAACGAATGGTGGTGCATGTGATCCTTGGACTTGAGATCACCGGAGTGCCTTGTGGCACCGATTGGTACATTTGATACTAGCCTAACGCAGCTTCTATTCGTGAGCGCAAGACCAGGTGATTGGCTATATCAAGGAGTGTATCAAGACTATGGTGGATTGACAAAGGATTCATCACTCCCGCACGGGAGAAGTTATTCACGGCGCAATTCAAGATATGGTAATGACACTAAAAGCTGGCCACGGTGGGATTGAGTTGTTGCTCTATCCACATTATAATACGGGTCATTGGTCCGACCCTCGAATATATATAATATCGAGAGTAACCGAAGGTTGACACTATTTCTATGCCTTCGTCTCGTCCGAGATAACGAATGATGAAAGGATCGTATTGTACGGTAACCATATCGTTGAGTAGCTACTTTGTTCAATCCGAAACTATCGGGTGGCCATGATGCCTTGCTAGGGGGCCAATCTTGGTCTCGTGGTATTAGTGAGACGATTGATTGGTGTTAATCGCGATACTATACACTACCGGTATGATGAGGAGCCTATGGGTCACACACATAGAAGATAATTTAAGAGCCAAGAAGAAAGAAGGGCGTTTTTCGTCTTTTTTAGGCAAAGGAAAGGGTATTTTGGTAATTTCAGCCTGCAATTAAATTTGCTGAGGTCGTAGCCTTTTTATTTAATTTGTTAAAGAAATTAAATAAGTGAAATTACGGTTAAATGTGTGTTCGCACATATTTAATTAAATCATCATTATTGATTAAATGTTAATTAAATATTAATTGATTTTAATTAAGATAATGATGAATTAAATTAAAATATCAAATTGGGAGTGTTTGGCAACATGGGGTGTTTGGGTTGGAGCCCAAGCCCATTCCATGTGGGAATAGGGCAACTTGGTTTGCCTATAAAAGGAATAGTATTTGTGTGATTTGTTAATTAATTTTTGCCTTTAAAACAAACACACACATCAGCCCCTTTGACACTCATTCCCACGCCACTTTCATCTTTTGATTGAAAAATCAAATACTGATTTTTCTTCTTGATTTCTTAAGGCCAAGGAGGATCTAGCAAATCCCTCCTTGGTTCTTGTTGATTGTCTTCGTGTGGACCTCTACGGTTCGATCCTACACTTGGATCGGTAGCAAACACATTCAGAGACAACATTGGTGGAGCCTCCAAACGTGGGTATGAATCTAAACCTTTGGATTTATATTTTTCTGCAGATTCTAATTATGCATAAATTGTAAAATCTATGCCTTGATTTTGGGTTCTAAGGAACGATCCGTGGTTGTAAAATTTTTGTTTTCCGCTGCGCAACCGGGTCGTTTCCTAACATCATAATGCTCATTTTGGTGAATCTACAATTGTAGAAAAGATAAAGTCATTATAAAGTTCATTATTATTTAATATGGTCTTTTATTAAATGATGCTCCCACTATTTTAATCAAGTCAATAGCCCTCACTATTAACTCGGGAAAGCCCGTTGACTTTCCTAGTGGACTGAGATCCCATCCGGCCCATTTCAAACCTTTGCTTTGGCGAACAAGCCAAAATGAGTTGATTAGGTAGGCCAACAAACTTAATCCACACCAGGCAATAGCTCCTACTATCAACCTCAAATGTGAAAAAGCCAACAAGCCAATCTCACAATCCAATGGCTCCAACCATTGTCCTCAAGTGTGATTCTCAGTTTCAGTAGAGTGGACACTACATGCCACCACATACACATAATATGTGTACTTCTCTACTATGCCTATGATGCATTTATCAACCTTCGCTTTGGCGAACAAGCAAAACTGTCATTTTAAGTCGACCAATCACCATTAAGGAAAACTCTAATGCATTTTAACCTCCCACTGGTAGAAGTGTACCCTTCGATTTGGTGAACAATGTTTCGACGAACAGTGGTTTGATTAAAACCATGGTGATGAAAGGCTTACGTGACTTAATATACTTTAATTGAGGGTTTGTTATCTAATGTCTCACCAGATTATTATCTTTGTTAGAATGACATTGTTTGGCATGTTATTGAACATTCAACCTTAGCATGCATTCTAAACAAAATATTAAAATGTGTCGGTACATGGCCCAATTGAAACCTATTTCCTCGAGCCTAGAGGAATCGGTGGGTCACCTGGGTCCTGTAATAAATATCTTGAGTCTTCAAGTATGGTTGCCTCGTCATTTGCTCCATCTTTAAGTACATTACATAAATATCATTCTAAATTTACAATAAGAATAATTATACAAAATTCTTTACATCAATAAATTTAGAAACCTCGATTTACATTTGAGGGGAATGAGATGAGAAGAGAATGTACGTTGATAAGAGGAGAAAGGCAGGACTTGCAGGCCCTATTTAATAAATTACAATCATACATACCTAATTTTTTTTAAAACATTCACCATAGGTCTAAAGCTCATGTACCGAGCACCATGTAATATACAAACAAGTACATAACATACATTTAAAAAAAAAAAATCAATTTTTTAAATTGGTGGGTTAATTTTTAATTACCCCCTAATAATTTACTGATTTGCAATTTGGTCCAAAAGTTTTGAAACTTTACAATCTAGCCCTTGTGCACTAGGAAGTGAGCTCGCTGCGGTGATGAGTTAGATCGCTGCAGTGTGTAGTGATTAACTTGACGTTCATACTCAATGTGCGATCACCGCGACGATAGGTTATATCATCGGCGAGTGCTGATTTCGTACAGCGTTTGTCCTAAGGACGATCGCCGCAGCGATGGTTTATATTGCCGCGGCAAGCGCTGATTTCCCAATCAGCATGAAAGCCAATCATGCATGCGCGACGATGGATTATATCACCGCGGCGAGCATACACTGATCTGTAGCTCCAGATTAGTTCATCCAGTCACCAAAAACACACCAAAAGGATTTTGCAATCAATCATAAACATTGATTTCAACAAAAATCTATCACCCAATATACCAAACTTGTAGATCATCAACAAATTAAAATTAATCAATTAATTGATTTCTTAAAACATGCTTTTAAGGCAGATTTTACGTAGATTCTTGAAGGCAACATATTATCAATCAAATCCATGTAATCAACCAATCCACATAAAACTGTAAAATCTGGTACCCTAGGCTCTGATACCTCTGTCAGGAAACGATCCATTGAGGCAGCAGAAAACAAAAATTAATAACAACACGGATCGTTCCATAGAACCAAGATTAGGGCACAAAATTTACAGTTTATATCAAAACAAGAATCGCAGAAAATTAGTTTAGAGTTTAAGAAATCATACACACGTTTGTAGGCTCCTCCAACTTTTTCTCTGATGATATTTTGCTACCGACCCAAGTGTAGGATCGAACCAATGTAGTCCACATGTTCGCAAGGAACTAAAGATGGATTTGCTAGATCCTCTTTAGTCTTAAGAAACAAAGAAGAAAATGAAGAGTATTTGATTTTTCAATCAAAACTAAAACTGGGGTGGGAGAGAGTGTTTTGGGGCTATGGGTTTTTCTTTTTAATGAAAAGAATGGATAATGAAATCTCTACCCTTTTTCAATTAAAACTTTTATTTTATAGTGATATTTTAATTGTCCTATTCCCATATGGAATAGGCTTGGGCTCCAACCCAAACACCTCTTGTATCCAAACACTCCCATTTAGATATTTTAATATTAGTTCATCATTATCTCAATTAAAAATCAATTAATATATATATTTAATATATTAACATTTAACAATAATGATAACTTATTTAAATATATGCGAACACATATTTAAACGTAATCTCACTTGTTTAATTTTTTCTAACAAATTAAATAAAGGCTACGACCTCAGCAAATTTAATTGCACTGTGAAATTACCAAAATATCATTTCGCCTAAAAAGATGAAAATGGCCTTCTTACTTCTTGAGTCTTAAATTATCTTCTATGTGTGTGACCCATAGGCTCTTCATCATACCGGCAGTGTATAGTATCGCGATTAACACCAATGAATCGTCTCACTATATACAGACCAAGATTGACCCCTAGCAAGGTATCATGGCCACCCGATAGATTTGGATTTAGCAAACTAGCTACCTGTCAACTGTAAGAAACAACAACATGCATGAAGAGTGGTGGAAATGAAGATTGAAAGCATAAAAGGTTGGATTAAAAAAAAATGTTTTCAAACAAAGCTTGGAAAAGAACATTGTACCTACTCCTTTGCTTTGGATTGATGAAGATAAGACTCAAAATGATGACACCTCCACACTTTAACACCACCTTGAGAGAGTTAGAGAGTGGCCTTGGCTAGGGAGAGAGAGCTTTTAGTTTGCTTTGAGTGAACAAAGTGAAATTATGAACTAAAATGCAACCTTTTGCATTTATATATACTTGGGCAATTTTGCAATTATTTGTTTTTCACTTCCAAGCCCAATAAAATCTTATTTTAAAAAGGGAGCCCAAGTATTTATTATGTCACCCTTTGAATAATCAATATTATTCAAGGGTCCATGTAAACTAAACTAGTTTACATTAACAACCCATAAATTTACCCTTTTACCCTTTAACTATTAAAAAGTAATTTTCGTTCATCTCATTAATCTTAATGCTTTAAGATATAATAATTAAATATAATTAATTATTGCTTGACCATTTTAACCGTTAAAATGTCACAAACAATTTTCTATGTAACTATTACCATAGAAATCTCGTTATTACCCTCGGAAGGTGCTAGCCCTCTTCGGATAATCATTTCTCTGTCTCATCATTCTCTAACTTCTCAAGGCTATTGGTGTGACCATGTAAGTCCACCGTGGATTAGTCGTGAGTCGGTTCTGGATAAATTCGAAAACCTGTCCGGAGGCCCAACGACTATGGTAAACATCTAGCAATGTACCATAGTCCCTAAACCACGATGAAGAAATACTTCATCGAACCCATTTCAGATTATACGTACTATGCAGGTAAAGTCCCTCCATTGAAATATCCTGATCGAGCACAGATTCATGGAACGCTAAAATCCTAAACTCAATCTTCTACCGAATCGTCGATCAATATATCCGGAACTTGTCATCACAAACTTGCTTTTGTATGACTAATAATAGACTCTGGCCAGAGATTCTGATTTTCAACATTTATCGACGTTCATCTAGGAACTCGAATCCGGAAGGAGTCAACGGTACTCCCGATCCTATATTTTCGAGTCAATGGATCCCCTCTTAACCATCGTTCGTTTCCGCATATGAACAACACATGACCAAATAGGCTTTATTATATGAAACATGATTAGTCTCGTATTTATACACCGTATGAACCATACGCATCTGTATCGGATCCGACTATAATGTCTTAGGTCAAAGGACTACATCGTGCACTGATATAACCAAACGATAAATCATTGACTACATGCTTTTCCAAGTGATTTGTCGTTATTCGGTCACGTTCGAAAAAACAGTTCACCAATTGCTAATCCATACCAATTCTCCAGTGACATGATTGTCAACGCCATCCGTACTTGTATCAACTCATGATATCTTTTGGAAGCATCCGATATGCCTACTGTGCAATATAGTTGCCCAAATTATATTGCTTTCATAGGGAACCATTTTCGATAATTCATTTACCAATTAAATGAATCATCTGGACAATTCATATACATACTTTATTTTAAATGCATGACTGAATAAAGGAAGCAATTTATATATATGAATTGAAGAACTCTTTCTTCTATTATTTATGATATATTGATACAAGACAAAATGCTCTGAAATCGACAACACGAATGGTTTCTACGGCATACACTAATATACGCTAACATCAACGATATGGTTACCATATAATTTGATCCTTTCATCATCTGTTATCTCGACAAGACCGAGGCATAGAAATTGTGTCAACCTTCGGTTACGCTCGATATTATGTATTCAGTTACTAGACCAATGACCTATATTATAAACTGGATAGAGCAACAACTCAATCCCACTGTGGCCATAGTTTTAGTGTCATTGCCATTTACTGAATTGTGCTGTGAGATAACTTCTCCTGTACCCGAGAGTGATGAATCCTCTGTCTATCCACCATAGTCTTGATACACTTCTTGATGTAGCCAACCACCATCGTATTGACAATTTTGAATAGAACTGAGTTAGGCTAGTGTCAAACTACACCAATCGATGCACAAGGTGCTCCGGTGATCTCAAGTCTAAGGATCACATGCACCACCATTCGTTAGAGGATTTGTTCCATAGACACTAGGGTTACCATCCATATGGAATCCTTTGGTGGGTCAGTCTAGTGAACTTGCCTATAGCAAGCACCCATGTGTTGCACCAGGTTGTCGCCAAACAATCTTGACAAGTGAGATCAGTCACTGCCTTTCGACAGGGTCGTTCAACACTATGATAGCCTTACCGTATTATCTGTGCCCTTACTTCAGAATAATACTGGGGCTACAGACGTTTCTAGAATGGCTACCATATGTGCTCATAGGGTTCTCACTATCAAGATTTGAAACACTTGATACCTTCATCATGGTTCTACCATTCTAAGGACATATATCAATACATACAATGATGATTTACGCGACATAATATAAAATGCCTTTTATTGATCAATGAACATTATTACAAATAGTCAATTCTACAATAATTGATTGACTCTAGGGCATCTACTCTAACAAAAACTAGTGTAAGGATGATAATAATAATATCCAAAACATTCATATAAGATGTCACGTAGGATCCAAACTTATAATTTCAAAAACTTTAAGAATTTATCCGAAAATTACACGATCAAAACATATTTATAGGGTGTAAGCTTCCAAAGGTGTTTCACAAACATTCATCATTTACATTATGACAATAAATCATCTCGCCTTACGTGTAGCCCCACTGTTTCTAGCCACCCCTCCTCCCCTTCCCCCCCCTCTTAATTTCTAATTCATATGATTTTCATCATTTTATCCCATGGCTATATAGACATCAATGCATACACATACAAATAAGTATGTAAACATAGTACACACATATTACATGTCATGATATAACATCTAAATATCATCTAACATGAGTATAAATCATCTCATGGTGTAAATAACATCCTAACTCATGTAATGCAACTAAATGCATATGAAGCATTTAACGTGTAGCTGATTGAACTTTTCTTAGCATCTTAAGCACTTCATATCATCTAGCCTCAAATTCATCTAGAGCTTATATCATCGGGAGGCGTGCTTACGCATTATTTAGCATCTAAAGCATATATTCATTTTTCCTCAACTGGTATATGAGGATATGCATCTTTAACATCTTATGGCATGTAAATACATATTTTAGTGAGCTTAATACTTTTAATTCATCTATGGATTATCAATCCATTTACATTACCTCTTGCTCACATTTATCATCTTAAAACATGTATTACATTGCATCTTCATGCCCTTTCATAACATTAATCATGCATTGACATCATGACCATGTATATCTTTCAAAGATCATCTAACTAATGGGTAAACATTAGTACATGGCTGTCGAACTGGTCGTCGCGGCCACAAAATTAAACCTAAATACCATAGTTAGCGGTAGGCAGGGTCGAGTCCACAGGGAGCGAAGACTGACAACCTAATGCAAATTTGAGTAGCGGAAATGAAATTGGCAATTTGATTAATTAAACTACACAAACTAAATGCAAATAATAAAAGCTTGAAATTAAAACTAATGAAGACTTTATAATAAAAACTTTGCCGCTACGATTTTGGTTCCACACGAGACCAACTCACACAATTCTCCTCCACCCTCTACATTCCCCTAAAACTACAAGGCAAGGTAAATCAATGAAATGGCTTGCCGACACTCTAGGTATAATCTATCTTGTTTCACCCGATCACTCAAGTTCAATTGGTTAAAGACTATCATTGACGGCCACAAACACTACAAAGACAATACCACTAGTTGGTACACGATTAACAAATACAATTTGTCAACACGTATCATCCAATCAACCCACTTCACAATAAACGCAACAACAATAGAAATGACATTAAATCTGAACACAACTCAATTACAATCGATGCAAAGTAATGAAAAGTAATATTCATCATTTAATTATCTCAAACCAACGTCTATCATTCAGTGAGTTCTATGAAAACATTATCTCAAACCAACGTCTAAAGCTTGGGATGGATAGATTTGAGTGTGGCGAAGGTAGATCGGCCACCAGGGAAGTGAAGCGTTGCCGTAGGTCACCGCAAAATGGCCCAATGATGGCTGGAATGCGAAACGACTCTAGCAAAACATGTGAATCGTGATGGTGAATGCGGGATGATGATGATCATTGCAAGGGAAAGCTGGAGCGTCACCGATGATCATTGAAAATGGGAGACGAGGAGTCGCCGGTAGTGGTACTGTAGATGGGTGAATGGTGCTCCCTGTTTTTGACCCTTCGCTTTCTTTTTACATAAAAAGTGGAAAATATCCCTTTGGTCCCTGCATGATTGAAAAGTGACAAAATCAACCCCTACAAATATGACAGTTTACCCCCTAAACAGCATAAATGAGACAAAATAACCCCTAATCCATAAATCACAACCTAATATCAACTCATACCCTTTCCAAAATCATTCCAAACATGTTAAATTCATAAGAAAAATATTAGGATGCGATTTTCGTGAATAAATTCATAAATTCTTTAATTATCTCAATATGATTTCATTTTAATCACACATAGGGTCTTTTTATCACCAAAATAGAGTCACTTTCATGACTCTAACACACTCCCCAACTTACTCTTTGCTCATCCTTGAGTAAAGTAAAAGAAACTTTTCGACATTCTTACAAAACCATACACAACTGTATTCATAAACAACTAAGACATTCATCAAAAGATAAAGTGAAGAATTTGAACATACCAAGTAAACAACACAATCCTTAATAAAGAACTAAAGTTTCTATCAAGATTTGCCTATCTCCATTCAAGATTCTCAAACACACATTTCATGTTCATATCACAATGTCAAAATGTCATGCAAAACTCCCCAACTTATGTACATGCAACATAATGCTCATTTTCCACACAAGATTTTAACGTATAATTTCTTTTTCATTCATCACTTGAATTTTTTTTTTCTTGCCTTAACTTCTTAAGCTTTCTAGAAGGTTCGTGTAGCGGGCTTTAGGTCAATGATGTTAGTAAACGGTCCCATATACGCAGCGGAAACAAAAATATAATATAAGGATCGTTTACATGAGACAAGATCAAGGGTATAATTTTTACAATTTATATTAAAGTAAAATATGCACAAAAGGTTATTCATGAGTTTAGAACCATACGCACATTTGGAGGCTCCACCACGTTTGTCTTTGAACGTTTTGCTACCGACCCAAGCGTTGGATCGAACCCACGTAGTCCACACGAAGACAATCACAAAAGAACCAAAGAGGGATTTGCTAGATCCTCTTTGGCTTTAAGATTAAGAAGAAAGGAAATCAAATTGAATTGATTTTAGGTAAAAAGTGTTTCTGCCGTGGGAGAGAATGAGAGGGGCTACTGTGTGTTTTTACTTTAAAGAGAAAATCAATTAACTTTCAATTAACACATACTTTTCTTTTATAGTAAATCAAGTTGCCCTATTCTCCCATATGGAATAGGCTTGGGCTCCAACCCAAACACCCCATGTTACCAAACACTCCCAATTTGATATTTTATTTTCTATCATTATCTCAATTAAAATCAATTAATATATATTAACATTTAACAACAATGATAATATATTTAAATATGTGCGAACACATATTTAAACGTAATTTCACTTATTTAATTTTTCTAACAAATTAAATAAAGGCTACGACCTCAGCAAATTTAATTGGACTGTGAAATTACCAAAATACCCTTTCGCCTAAAAAGACGAAAACGCCCTTCTTTCTTCTTGGCTCTTAAATTATCTTCTGTGTGTTACCCATAGGCTCCTCATCATACCCGTAGTGTATAGTATCGCGATTAACACCAATTAATCGTCTCACTAATACACAGACCAAGATTGGCCCCTAGCAAGGCATCATTGCCACCCGATAGATTCGGATTCAGCAAAATAGCTACCTGTCAACGATATGGTTACCGTGCAATTCGATCCTTTCATCATCCGTTATCGTGACGAGACGAAGGCTTAGAAATAGTGTCAACCTTTGGTTACTCTCGATATTATGTATTTAGTTTCTAGACCAATGACCCGTATTATAAACTAGATAGAGCAACAACTCAATCCCACTGTGGCCACAGTTTTAATGTCATTGCCATATACTGAATTGCGCCGTAAGATAACTTCTCCCAAACCCGGGAGTGATGAATCCTCTGTCAATCCACCATAGTCTTGATACACTCCTTAATGCAGCCAATCACCACCGTATTGATAGCTCTGAAAAGAACTGCGTTAGGCTAGTGTCAAACTACACCAATCGGTGCACAAGGCGCTCTGTTGATCTCAAGTCTAAGGATCACATGCACCACCATTCGTTAGAGGATTTGTTTCATAGACACTGGGGTTACCATCCATATGGAATCCTCTGGTGGGTCAGTCCAGTGAACTTGTTGCGATATATTTGCCTATAGCAAGCCCCTATGTGTTGCACCAGGTTGTCACTAAACAACCTCGACAAGTGAGATCAGTCATTGCCTTTCGATAGGGTCATTCAACACTATGATAGCCTTACCGTATTATCTGTGCCCTTACTTCAGAATAATACTGGGGCTACGGACGTTTCTAGAATGGCCACCATATGTGCTCATAGGGTTCTCACTATCAAGATTTGAAACACTTGATACCCTCGTCACGGTTCTACGATTCTAAAGACATATATCAATACATATTGCAATAATAATGATTTATACGATATAGAATAAAATGCCTTTTATTATTGATTAATGAACATTATTACAAAGAGTCAATTCTACAATAATTGATTGGCTCTAGGGCATCTACTCTAACAAATGACTCCCAAACCAGATGGCTATAAGGGCACTAAGTGTAGAACACTCCTCGAACTTACTCACCCAAACCAACTAGGCTACAAGTCAAGACTTATACTATTTATTTATTTATTTCTTTTTTATAAAGCTCATGATCTATGTAATGACTTCTCAAGATTTCTAGAGGACTCGTGCAATGAGCTTTAGGCCAACCGCTCCCAAGCTAGATAACTTTAGGGGATTAGGTGTAGAACACCCCTCGGGCGTACTCACTCGAGTCAACTAGGCTACAAATCAAAACCAAATCATCAAGCAACATTTAAGCACTTTTAACACATGCAAGATAATAAATGAAAATTTGCTGAATGAGCATGTAAAGTGTGTGGGAGACTTGCATAAACACTAAAACACATGACATTTACACAAAACGGTGTCTAACCACAATTATGGACAAACCTAGCACGTAACTGAACCAATAGTTCAATGTTTAAAACCATGTTGCAACAAACCAGTCTCAAAAACCTCACAAAACCTTTCAACTAGCACCTCAATTGCTTCTAAAATGGTGATTATGCATGAATTCATGAAAAATTTTAAAAATAACTCACTTTAGTTCACTTTTACCACTTTTGGACTTACAAGAGTAAGATTCAACATATTTTCAACAAAAAACATAATCATGCCACAAAACTTTAAGCACAATCCATTCAACACACAATCTCCACAAAAGCATCATCAACAACACTTCACAAAAATATGATCAACAACATACTCCACAAAAATAAAAATCAATCAATACTCCCCAACTTAGCATCAACTTATCTCAAATGGCAATATGATCAATAACATTAAAATCATCCAACATATTTGAGAAAAAAAAATCTAACAATAACAGCATATAAGGTGGAGAGATACAACCTGAGGAACAATGGTGGGGTTGTCACCAATGGAGTTTGTGGAGCATCGTAAGCATGGCCTTGGACTACTTAATGAGTTCCCAAACATGGCAATTCCTGCAAAGACAAAAACAACAAAAACATAAAAGCAGTAAAAACATATTTACAAAGGTGGGTTGCCTCCCACAAGCACTAAGTTTAAAGTCTTCAGCCAGACTCAGTGCACTGAAATGGCTAATGTGGTTCTAACAAAGAACACTCCTCAATCACCTCTCCATCATTAATGCCATCGACGTAAGGTTTAAGTCTTTGGCCATTCACCTTAAAAACTTGTCCTGTTTTTGGATTTTGGATTTCAATAGCTCCGTGAGGGAAAACATTAAGAACAATAAAAGGGCCATCCCATCATGACCGAAGCTTCCTCGGAAAGAGACGAAGCTTAGAGTTAAAGAGCCACACTTTTTGATTAGGAGAGAATGACTTCCTAACACTATGTTTATTGTGAAAAGCTTTAGTCTTCTCTTTAGAGATGCGAGAGTTCTCATAAGCTTTGTGTCTTAGCTCATCTAACTCTGAAAGTTGGAGTTTCCTATGGTCACCGGCCATGGTCATATCAAAATTGAATTTCCTTGTGGCCCAATATGCTCTATGTTCAAGTTCTACAGGTAAATGACATGCTTTCCCAAAATCTAACCGATAAGAGGACATGCTAATAGGGGTACAATATGCGGTTCGATGGGCCCAAAGTGCATCATTCAGACGCACCGACCAATCCTTACGATCGGGTCGTACCATTTTCTCTAAGATAGTCTTAATTTCCCTATTAGCACATTCCACTTTCCACTAGTTTGAGGGTGATAAGGTGTGGCAACTCGATGGGTGATTGAATACTTTTTCAATAGTGAGCCAAAGTGCCTATTGGTGAAATGCAAGCGACCATCACTGATGATGGCGCGCGGGTGACTGAAATGGCTAAAGATGTGCGATTGAACAAAGTTGACAACCACCCTATGATCATTGGTCCTAGTGGCAATGGCTTCTACCCATTTAGACACATAATCCACTGCAAGCAAGATATATTCAAAGCCAAAAGATAAGGGAAATGGACCCGCGAAATCAATACCCCACACATCAAACACTTCCACAATCAAAATAGGATTCAGGGGCATCATATCTCGTCTACCAATATTCCCTACTTTTTGACATGAAGTACAAGCATGACAATAAAAGAATGCATCACGAAAAAGAGTGGGCCAATAAAAACCACAAAGGAGGACCTTAAAAGCGGTCCTCTTGTCACTATAATGACCACCACAAGCATAAGAATGACAAAATGCAAGTACACTACTAAACTCATGGTCGGGAACACATCTCCTAACAATCTGGTCTGCACACACCCTGAAAAGGTTCGGGTCTTCCCAAAAATAATGCTTGATGGTTGCAAAGAAATGATCTTTCTATGTTTTGGTCCACCCTAATGGTAATTGTCCTACGGCCAGGTAATTGACTATATGGGCATACCAAGGTGCTTTGGATTGGGATATTGCAAATAGTTGCTCATCTGGGAAAGAGTCATTCAAACATTGACCAGGGACATACTCTGTAAAGAGTCTAGACAAGTGGTCGGTGGTGTGCTGTCGTAGGCACCCAGAATTAAAACCCTAAAAATACACGTAGTAGTGTGAGTAGGGATCATTCCCACAGAGAGTGTCTAGCAGAGTTTTATGTTACGTGAACTAGTATGGGGGGGATTTGAGTAAAAACAGAAACAATTTCAGGAAAAAAAATTCAACCTAAATTACCGAAATCAATCAAAATAATGAAACTTGGTCTAAGTCAACATCCACCATTGGAATCTTACAACTAATCATTGATGCAAAAATAAATCAATTCTTGCTTTGAGTATTCACCGTTGGAACTATTTTCCTATCTCTCCTTAGTTGTAATTAATTAGAAAACAATCGATCTAATTAATCTTATTACTAAATAACCCTAGACAAGTGCTAAAGATTTAATCTAGTGGCAGCCTTAAGACCTAGAGAGATCGATGAAGCTGAACAACACAAATACAAACGGTTGTATTTAATTCAGTCAAATGTTCTTCTTAAGGCTTAATAATTCCTGACGCAGCAAACTCTTAAACCTTAATTACTTCACAAGTTAAAGGGATCAAACAATTACGGATTTGATATCTAACTTAGTAGTAGATTGCAACAAATAATAAACTAGTAGGCCTCCTAGTAATTAAACGCAACAATCATGACAATATGCATAGAAGAACATCCAATACTCAAAACATAAATTGAACACTAAAAAATTAGATTAGATCTCACAGTTTTATTGATTCCGAGGCCTCCGTTTCCTTCGACCAAGTTCCAAAAGTTTAGCCGCTCATGGCCATCATCAAAACTCAAAAGAGAAAATTCTAGAAGAGAGAAAAGAGAGGCGTGTGTGTGTCCTCCCCCAATATGATCTCTCTCTCTCCTCTTAAAGATATTAAATTCAAGTATTTGAATTCTACTAAATCTCCTCAAAATATTCTAATATCCTAAAATAACATTTATCCTAATCTGATTCTAATTAATTGAAAATAAAATAAAGTCAAATAGGAAAGTGGTGTGTCCAGTTGTAACTTACGTGCAACAGGTCTTCAAATCTTTCAATAATAAACTGCCTCTTTAACTTGCATGACAAGGTGGAATGTTCCAGAACGTCGGCAGTGCAGGTGCGTCAACTTCAAGCCTAATTATAACCTTGATGCAGCGAGTATCTCTCCAAACTCAAAACATTAAAGTTGTAGATCTCTTCTTAGGGTTCCACAGCATTTTGAATCATCTCAATCTGAGCTTGGATGAGAGAGTTATGCCTAGATTACGAAGCGATATCAAAACTGTCTTAATTCACCTAATTAGTTCCGTTTTGCATTTAACGCCTGCATTTGCATCCTAAATCAAAATATAATAATAATGAGTACATTTAGGCAATAAATAAGTATAAAAGACTAGACATTAAGGGCGGTAAATATGACATTTTGCATTCTCATCAAATTCCTCCACACTTAGCTTTTGCACGTCCTCGGGCAAACTAATTCAAACAAACACTACACTCAAGTCATATCAAGAACACCATCATGATGCATAAGCAACAATATTTAATCCATGCATATTCATACCTAACTTAGGCAGCAACAAAATAAAATAAAGTAGAGTTAATGACATTCATCTCTCTTCATCATTTTCCACAATTACTCTCAATCAGTCAATGCAAACAAGGAACTAATCACAACCAATTCATGTACAACTCACCTCTCAACTTTTTCCTCAACTGTTTCTCTTTACTACTACAAATTGGGTAGCAACCTAGGGATATTTTTTTTTTTTTTCTGTTTTGAAAAAGAATGAGTGCATTTTATGCTCCATCTCATTTCATGGTTGTGTTTATGAGTGAGTGCGTTTTACGCTCCATCTTGACTCACCACATACCTTTCTTTTCTTTTTCCTATTTGCTTAAACCCAAATTTAGAACTAGCTTAAGAGAAACAATTTTTTGTTTTCTTTTAAGGGTTGTTATACACTCCTCAATCATGCTTCGTCACCAAGTTCACACAATTTATCAAGACATATTGTTTCAAACTACAAATATTCAAATCTGATTAACTCTATTTTATGAAATATTGCTAACATCCTAAGTCAAGGAATATGGTCAATAACAAAGTCAAGTTACTATTTCATGCATCACTAGACGTTCAAAGACATGACTTAAAGCATAAACCTTCCTAAAAACAAAAAATTATTTGTTTTTTTTAATTTTTTAATTTTTTAATTTTTAAATTTTTTGAAACAGATTAAAACACAACCACCTAAATCCCCTCCTGATGAGAATGCAAAATGTCATATTTACCCCCCTTAATGTCTAGTCTTTTATACTTATTTGCTACCTAAAAATACTCATTATTATTTTATTTTGATTTAGGATGCAAATGGAGGAGTTAATTGCAAAACGGAATTAATTAAGTGAATTCGGATAGTTTCGACATTGTTTCATAATCTGAGCATAACTCTCCCATCCGAGCTCTGATTGAGATGATTCAAAATTCTGTGGAACACTAAGAAAGAGATCTACAACTTTCATGTTTTGAGTTTGGAGAGATACTCACTGCATCAAGGTTGTAATCGGGCTTGAAGTAGACGCACCTGCACTGCCGACGTCGTGGAGCGTTCTGCCTTATCATGCAAATCAATTAGGCAGTTTATTATTGGAAGATTTGAAGACATGTGGCACGCAAGCTACAGCTCAGAATCACCACTTTCCTATTTTATTTTAGGACTTTATCTTATTATCAATTAATTAGAATTAAATTAGGATTAATGTTATTTTAGGATATTAGAATATTTCTTTTAGGAGATTTAGTGGGATTCAAATACTTGAATTGGATTTTTGTTAAGGGGATCAGATTAGGGTTTTTGGAAAGAAATCACACACGCCTCTCTCTGGTTTTTCTCTGTAACTTTTCCTTTGGAATATTCGTGATGGCCATGAGAGGCTAATTTTTATAACTTGGTCGAAGGAAACGGAGGCCTCGGAATCAATAAACTGTGAGATCTAATCTATTTTTCTTAGTGTTCAATTTTCGTGTTTGAGTATTGGATGTTCTTCTATGCCTAATTTTATGATTGTTTCGTTTAATTACTAGGACGCCTACTAGTTTATTAATTGTTGCAATCTACTGCTAAGTTAGATATCAAATCCGTAATTGTTTGATCCCTCTAACTTGTGAAGCAATTAGGGTTAATAATTTATTGCGTCAGGAATTAGTAATCTTAAGAAGAACACTCAACTAAATTAAATACAACCGCTTGAGTTTGTGTTGTTTAGCTTCATCGATTTCTCTAATTCTTAAGGCTGCCTCTAGATTAAATCTTGAGCGCTTGTCTAGGGTTGTTTAGTGGTAAGATTAATTAAGATCGCTTGTTTCTTAATTAATTACAATTAAGGAGAGATAGGAAAATAGTTCCAACGGTGAATATTCAAAACAAGAATTGATTTATTTTTGCATCAATGACCAGTTATAAGATTCCGATGGTGGATGTTGACTTAGACCAAGTTACGTTATTTTGATTGTTTCGATAATTTAGTTTAGATTGCTTTGCCTGAGATTGTTTTCTGTTTTACTCAAAACCCCCCCAGCCTTATTCACATCATCGAAAATTCGGCTAGACACTCTTTGTGGGATCGACCATTGCTTACCCTATTTACAGTTCAGTAGTTAGGTTAGGAAGGTTTTTAATCTTGGTTGCCTACGACAGCACACCACCTCCCCCACACTTAAAACTGACATTGTTCCCAATGTAAGATGAAATGCAAAGAAAAGGCAAAACTAACCAAAATTTAAAATGCGAGAATAAGAAAAGAAACTCCCCTTGGGTTGCCTCCCAAGCAGCGCCTTTGTTTATTATCGTTCGCTCGACTCAAGGTTGTCCTCTTCAAACAGTATAAATCTGATCCTCAAGGTCCAATCTTGCCACATTTTCTTCTTGAGAACCTTCATAGAAAGTCTTAAGTCTATGGCCATTCACCTTGAACACTTTGGAAGTTACTAAACTTTGAATTTCAACTGCACCATGAGGAAAAACATTAGTAATAACAAAAGGTCCAATCCAACGAGAACACAACTTACTCGAAAACAAACGAAGCCATGAATGGTATAGAAGGACTTTTTGACCAACTATAAACTCCTTCCTAGAGATCATCTTGTCATGAAAAGCCTTCATCTTTTCCTTGTAAATCTTTGCAGGCTCATAAGCATCATTGCGAATTTCCTCTAACTCTTGTAGTTGCAACTTCCTGTGTTCTCCACTTTCATCCATCTTCATGTTGAAACTCTTGATTGCCCAATAAGCCTTGTGTTCTAACTCAACTGGAAGATGGCATGCTTTCCCAAACACCAACCGAAAAGGTGACATACCAATGGGCGTCTTATATGCAGTCCTATACGCCCATAAGGCATCATCCAAACGCAAACTCTAGTCTTTTCTACTTGGATTGACCGTCTTCTCAATGATGGACTTGATCTCTCGATTTGAAACTTCCGCTTGTCCACTAGTTTGCGGATGATAAGCAGTAGACACCTTATGGGTCACATGATACTTTCTCAGTAAAGCCTCGATGTTTGATTGCAAAAGTGAGTGCGTCGATCACTTATTAGAGCTCTTGGAATTCCAAACCTGCAGAATATGTTAGACTTGATAAAATCTGCAACAACTTTAGAATCATCAGTCCTAATAGCTTTAGCTTCCACCTATTTCGAGACATAATCAATAGCAAGCAAAATATAAACATAACCAAAAGATACAAGAAACGGTCCCATGAAATCGATGCCCCTAAATTTCAAAAATTTCGCAAAATACTATGGGGGTTTGTGGCATCTCATTCCTTTGGGATATATTATCTATCTTTTGACAATTATCGCATGACTTACAAAAAGAATACGAATCTCGAAATAAAGACGGCCAATAGAAACCGCATTCTAGCACTTTTCTCGCTGTCCTCTTAGCTCCAAAGTGACCTCCACATGTGTAAGAATGACAAAAGGTGAGAATGGAAATAATTTCATTTTCATGAATGCACCTTCTTATTACTTGATCTGCATAATGCTTCCACGAGTAGGGGTCATCCCACACATAGTATTTGGCATCACTCTTGATCTTATCTCTTTGAGCTCTAGACAAACCAGGAGGTAAGATATTAGTAACCAAATAATTTACAAGATTTGCATACCACGGTAATGTCACATTCGTGGAAAACAATTGCTCGTCAGGGAACGTTTCTTGCAAATGAAGTTTATCCTCCACATGAACTAGATGACTCAAATGATCTGCGACACAATTTTCTGTCCCTCTTTTGTCTTTGATCTCCAAATCGAATTCACTCAAGAGAAGTATCCATCTTATTAATCTCGATTTTGCCTCTTTCTTCGTCATCAAATAACGCAAAGCTGCATGATCAGAAAAAACAATGATTTTAGTACCAAGCAAATAAGATCGAAACTTTTCTAAAGCAAAAACAACGGCTAAAAGTTCTTTCTCAGTAGTGGAATAATTTCTCTAGGCATCATTCAAAATCCTGGAAGCATAATAAATGGCATGAGATGCTTTTCCAATCCTTTGACCCAAAACAGCGCCTACT